>CAUYQU010042840.1:0-89736 GCA_963574635.1 Cheracebus regulus
TGGCTCCTCTGCCGGGAATCTCCCGGTCTGTGGGCTACAAAAATTCGTCGGAAAGTGCGGCGTCCACTCGTTCTCTGCGCTTTCACTGGGAGCTACATTCCTGAGCTGTTGCTAATCGGCCATCTTGGATCTCTCTCGAGAGTGAAATTCTAATGGAGATTGAAGACAGTAGTTCAAACTGAGCTAATGGTACCATATACTTGTGCAGCAGGAATAGTTAATACAATGTTTGAGGATGGCAAGGAGAATAGTTTAAGTGTATTATGTGAAGGGAGAGATCAAAAATGAGGCTGAAAAATGTAAGTTATAGTCGTATCATGGAATTTTATTTATTTTTTTTAAGAGGCAGGGTCTCACTCTTTGCCCAGGCTGTAGTGCAATAGGGTATAATCACAGCTCACTGTAGTCTTGACCTCCTGTACTCAAGCAATCCTCCTGTTTCAGCCTCCCAAGTAGCTAGGACTACAAGTATGCCCTACCATGCCTGGCTACTCTTAAAATTTTTCTGTAGAAGTGGAGTCTCACTATGTTGCCAAGCAAGTCTCACTAGGCTGGTCTTGAACTGTGGCTTCAAGCAATTCTCCTGCCTCGGTCTCCCAAAGTGCTGGGATTACAGGCATGAGCTACCATGCCCAGCCAATGGAAATTTTAAATTGACATCTTAAACACTTTATTACGTCTAACACAAATATTTCTTTCTAAAATTATTTCTCTATTTTCAAATTTCAACTTCTTTATTTTAGATTTAGGGGGTACATATGCAGGTTTGTTACACGGTGTACTGTATGATGCTGAGGTTTGGGGTATGATCAATCCCATCACCCAAGTAATAAGCACAGCACCCAATAGTTTTTTCAATTTTTGCCCCTCTCCTTCCCCTCCTGACTCTCTAGTAGTCCCCAGTGTCTACTGTTGCCATATTTATGTCCATGAGAACCCATGTTTAGCTCTCACTTGTAAGTGAGAACATGTAGTATTTGGTTTCTGTTCCCTCATTAATTTGCTTAGAATAATGGCCTCCAGCTGCAAAACCGAAAAAGCAGCCAGAGCCCCAGTTTCCATGTCTGTAAACTAGGGGTAATGATATAATCTAGGAATACAAAATATCTCATATAGTTATTGTTGGATCCCAAATAAATGTACAATGCCTAGAACAATGCTCAGTATACTATTTTTAAATTTCATTTTATTTAAACAAAAATAAACTATTTTTATAAGTATCCATTCTACTCCCCCATCTGCTGACACAGGGATGGAACAGGTGGGAGAAAACAAACATGTATCGAGAGAGAGTCTATTCAATAACAGGTACTGTGCTGAATGCTTTCACTGCTATTTGATATGCTCAATCCACCCTTACTCTTCATCCACACTTGGCAAATATCTGTATATTACTGAGTTTCAGTTTAAACATTGCCTCAGCTCAAAGCCCTTTATCATATTCTTAAGTAAATACAGGTACTCCTTTTCCAGTGCTCCAATTATATATGGTATATATCACCATTATAACACATCACTACATGATAATATGTCTGTTTTTCATGTTTTGTTTTGTTTTTGCAACAGGGTCTTGCTCTGTCACTCAGGCTTAAGTGTAGTAGTGCAATCTTGCCTCACTACAACCTCTAGCACTCAGGCTCAAGGGAACCTCCCTCCTCAGGTTCCCAAGTAGCTGGGACCACAGGTGCATATCACCACATTCAGCCTTTTTTTTTTTGTATTTGCATTAAAGATGGGGTCTTGCTACATTGCTCTGGCTGGTCTTGAACTACTGAGCTCAAGCGATCCACCCAACAGCCTCGCAAAGTGCTGGGATTATATGCATGAGCCACCACACTCAGCCAATGTGTCTGTTTTCTTATAAAGCTACTAACTTCTTGAATGGAAATATCATAATTTTTCATTTACATGCCTAAAACCATCCCTGAAACATCGCAGGTGTTCAGTACATATTTAGCAAAGGGGGAGAATCAGGATGGTGGGGAACAAGGGAAAGAGAGAGGGAGGTAGAAATAAGTAGCTGTGACTTTTTCTCACTTAGATGAGGACATGAAGAGTCCCAAAGTCCTATATGATGACAGAGAGAACCAGGACTCAAAGCCAGATCATTTGACATAAAAAGTCCTTGTCTATCATGATGCTTACTATAACATTCTCTGGAATATTTCAAACGTCCCTCAACAACATAAAAATCACAATAATAAAGTCTAGAATCTTGAAATGTATGCCACAGTTAGGCCACCCTACTCAACCCATGCTCGCCTTTTATCCTTTAATTTTCTTCACTTTTAAAAATTTACTATAAAACTTTTTAGGTGATGCAATGAATCGTAAAGAAATGGATGGTTTTATGGTAGAGTATTGTTCCTCTTTGAAAATAAGAGGCAATTAATAGATGACGGCTAAAGAAACTTTTAAAATCCCTATCAAATCTATGCTTCTATGGTATTCATGTTGCACTGTTGAAATAATACTATATTTCAAGTAGATCTAACTTATACAAATATCTCTGTATATCTATGGATGTATACTATCTAAGGATGTATACTATAAGCCCTGAACACTGTTTTTCAACCTGTTTTTCATTAGACTCCCCATAGTGAGCTTTGTTTCCTATTTTCCCCTCCATGTAAAATTTTAATACCACAGATATATTGAATATTTACTTATGTACGATAGCTCTTTGGAAGACCACAAACCACTACAGTATCTGGGATGGTATTGCCTCTACAAGAACCAATTTTCATTTCCTTGTTGTGATATCATGCTCTGAGAATGCATGCCCTCAACCACTTAAAGATGCAAAAATGTGTAAATGAAAAGCCAGTGGATAAATTAAGGATTTTTAAATTATGGTATTAACACAGACAGCAGCAGAAAGACGTAAAAAAGTTACTGAAGAAATGGGATAAACAGGATATCAAAGTGGTAGATCTAAATCCAACCATATGAACAGTTAGATTAGATGTTAAATTAGGATTTAACACTCCCAACTAAATTGCAGAGATTTATCAAATTAATGAAAAAGCAAGACCTGACTATTTGCCATCTACATCTACAAAAGGGCCACTTTAACTATGAAGATACATAAAAATCAACAATCAGAGGATAGAAAAAGACAACCATGTAAACAATACTAAGGCCATAGGTATGTTATATTACTAAATGTAGGCTTTAAGATAGAGCTTTATTTTAAGATAGGGCTTTATTTTATCAAAAATAAAGAAGGAAATTTCATAATGGAATTTTAAAAAACTCATTAAGAAGGCATAACAATCATAAATGTGTATGTGCCCAGTAATGGAGCTCTGAGATGCATAAATCAAGAACTGACAGAATTATAAAGAGAATTAGACAAATTCCAAGCATAGTTGGAGATTTTTTTATAAGCCACTCTCTACAGTTAACAGAACAACTAGGGGGAAAAATTCATGTAAGACACAGAAGATATTAAAAAACACCATCAACCAATTTACCCTATTTGAGATTCATTTGTTCTTTGATAAAAAGAGAAGTAAAATAGAAACCATATGACAAATAAAAAGATAAATAATTGTAAATGTTTGTAATAACATAGTATACTTTTAATTAACCTGATAATGCAAAAAAATCATATGAAATTTAAAATTTTTTGAACTGAACGATAAAAAATACAACATATCAAAATTTGTGGGATGCTGCTAAAATCATTCATGAAGGAAAATTTAGATTTAAGTACTTTTATTTATTTATTTTTTAAAAAGGTCAGGTACAGTGGCTCACATCTATAATCTCAACACTCTGGGAAGCCCAGGCAGGAGGACTGCTTGAGGCCAGGCGTTCAAGACCAGCCTGGGCAACACAGTGAAACCCTGTCTCTATAAAAAAATTTTAAGGCTGGGCGCAGTGGCTCACGCTTGTAATCTCAGTACTTTGGGAGGCCGAGGTGAGTGGATCGCCTGCAGTCAGGAGTTCGAGACCACCTGGCCAACATGGTGAAACTCTATCTCTACTAAGAATACAAAAAAAAATTAGCTAAGTGTGGTGGTGGGCGCTTATATTAAGCATGGCCATGTAATTTACTTTGGCTAATGAAATGTGAGTAGAAATAGCTTAGGTACTTTTGGGCAGAAACCATAAGAGCTAGCTAGTGTAAAATCTGCTGTGTCCCCTTTCTGCTTCCCAAATTATGAAAGCAAGTTTCAAGATCCATTGTCTGGGTTTTGAAGTGAGAGGACCATGACGAGAGGACCCTGAAGACCACACTGAACACATAGTGTAAGAGAGATAAAACCTTTACTGTGCTATGTCACTGAAAACTTGGGATCATATGTTACCAAAACATAATTCAGGCCAGGTGCAGTGGCTCACGCCTATAATCCCAGCACTTTAGGAGGCAGAGGAGGGTGGATCACCTGAGGTCAGGAGTTCGAGACCAGCCTGACCAACAGGGTGAAACCCTGTCTACTAAAAATACAAAAATTAGTCTGGGGTGGTGGCAGGCACCTGTAGTCCGAGCTACTCGGGAGGCTGAGACTGTGCCACTGCACTCCAGCCTGGGTAATAGAGCAAGACTCTGTAAAATCAATCAGTCAGTCAATCAATCAATCAATCAATCTAGACTATCCTGCGTGGAACAAAATTAGAATCTAAAAGTGAATCATGGTCACTTGGCATTATCTCAGGGCTGGTAAGTAAAAAATATACTGGTTGGCAGTCCATGCTATGTAGCGTTAAAGCATTTAGTAAAAATGTCATACCGTCTTCCTTTTTTGTACAGACAACCACAGGATGGTCTGGATCCCCTGACCTCATGATCCGCCCACCTCGGCCTTGGTCTCTGTTTTAAATCCATTCTCCACATTGCTGCTAGAAAGAACATTCTGAAGCACAGATTTGCTCCCCCTCTCCCCAAACTTCCATGTTACTTACCACCACTCATACATATCAATTTAAAATTTTTCAATATGTTCTCACAGTGTGCAGGATAAAGTTTAAACTTCTTAGTCCTTTCTTTTCTAGCCCTGCATATATTCCCAGCTTAACTCTTACTGTTCTCTTTTACTCCCTTTCTGTTCTTTAGCTATATATACCTCACATATCTATGTCTTTGCACACTCACTCTGCCTGAAATACCTGTACTACTATGTTCTCAACAACCTTGGTCAGGCCTCCGACAACCTTCCTTTCTGTTTCTCTATCTGGTATATATCTAGCATAGGCCTTCCTACCCTTTATTATAACCATGTATCTTTTTCTTGACTCTAAGCTCTAGGAGATCATGATCATTTCATCTATCCAACAGCAAAATGAAGCAGACAGGTTATGTAACCTGTTCAAAGTCATAGAGCTAGTGATCAGAGGAAATGCTATCCAAACCTAAATCTGCATGACTTTAGACTAATGAAGGTTTTTATGCAGAAGAAGTGAACATGATGAAAATGGCTACAACTCAAGACCAACAGAGTCCTTGTATTCCTGGGTAATTTAGTGTGTCTACAGTTAACTGCTCTACCTTAAAATGATTCTAAATAAGGGGAGAATCAATTTTACCATCTTTATCCATATCTTTCTCTTTGTATTACTTTTTCCATTCAAAACCATAGGTCTTTTATAAAAGTCATATTTAAGGGAAGAAAATGCTCAGAATTAACTATTAAAAGGGATTTAAGAAATATTTCATTTAAATCTACAACTTAGAGATGAAGAAATTAAATCCCAAATTAACCTGCCCCAAAGTCTTGTAAGTTAGTGCCAAAGCTGGGAAGAGGTTCCATTTTTCCTGTCTTTAAGGTCAATGTTCTTTTTCACTATCTATACAATGCTGTTGCCCAGAAGCCCAACTTTATAGTATAGTATTTTACAGTGTAACACAGTAAATATTGCTGATTAATTTGAACAAAGTTGTCGTCTACTAAAGTTAGCTACCTTGCAAGTCTATTCTCACTGTAATATACTGTCAAACTTACAAGAACATCTGTCCAATTTGAAAAAACAAATAGTTTCTCTTCAATACACTTACACTTTAAAAGGAGTATTGATGAGCTCTTCAAGATATATACTCTAGAGGAATGCTGACCAACAATACTTAACACAATCATGGATATGGTCTATATTTGCTCTATCCAAGATGGCAGCCATTAACTAGTCATGTGACTACTGAACACTTGAAATACTGTTAGTGCAAACTGAGGAGTCAAATATTTTATTTTTTATTAATTTCAGTTTAAATAGCCATATATAGGGAGGAATTGTTGTTTTGGATTATGCAGTCCTGGAGTTATATCACAATCTGAGGTAGTTTGCAAAGGAGGAATGAAAATAGATTCCATCTCTACCCTATTCAAGCTATTAATGTAAAAGAATTATCATAGATAGTAACTATGAGATATCATATTATTTTAAAATGTATTTCTTCACCCTGAATACCTTCATCTTTTAATCTATGTATCAGAGAGCAGGATATTATATGCCATGGGAGAAAATCTTTATGGCTAATGCAAAGTTGGGCAATAAATGAACCAACCCTTCTCCTGTTAAAAAAAAATACCAGAGAATCTCTTCAAGTGCTCAGCCTGCTCCAATGATCACAGAAGGGTCAGAAAGCCCCAGGGGATCTTTCCATGCATAAAACAAGTTCCACAACTCTCCTCTAGTTCTTTCACTAAAGTTGCTGGATACATGTAAGTCAATGGCCCAGCTTCACCATATTGCAGTTTTTACATTACTACAAATTGTTCCAAATAACCAGACACAATAGAAAAATATGCAATTTTAGACAAGAGCTGCATTAATTTATGATTGTGCTATGTATTTTCTCTTCTCCCCACTTTCTAACATTTGAATACTTATCTTAAAATAAATTCTCTTCTAGCTAGAGTTAGAGTTGTTTTTTTTTTTTGTAATATCAAGAAAAACTTGAAGAGCTCATTTTATTCTTAGGGATATCATAACATCTTCTTAATTAGCTCATCATCTTTTGGTAATACTGATTTCATTTATATGATATTTTCATTAGCACATTTCCCCATAACTTCTTTCTCTTTGTCTTCCCTACTCATTAGTTCATCACAGTTCATTGACCTTGTTAATAATTCTTCCATTCTCTTACATGTGCCCCTTTTCCCTTAGAATCCTGGTACTATTTTTATTCCTGATACTTATCAAACTTAAAACAGTATTTTGGAAATGCACTGACTATCTGTTGTAGGAAAAAAGCATATACATGGCCAATTATTGGTCTCTAAATGCATACTCAGATTTCTCTCAGTTTTCTCACCTAGCTCTGAGAAGACCCACAAGGTCATAGATAAGAAAATATGTAGATAGATAGTCCAATGCAGCTAGTTGCTACCATAAATAAGTCAGGCATAAACATCACTGACAGTCATCTTCAGTATAAAAAAGTGTGATTTATGTATATCCCAAGGGCAAATGATTTATATGTGTTTCACAGGCAGGGCATGTAGACACTGTTCACACCTACGTAATTGTTGTAGTCAGCCTGCTTAAAAATATACATAGTAACTCAGGGTCAGGGCTACCACAGACAAATTATGTAATTGAAGGCCTGAGACCACATTTTATCATAAAGCATAAAGTTCAACTAAAAGAGGGATGTAAATCTGTTAACATTTTATCATTTTTAGATTTTTCAGTGTTAAACAGAGAGTATACTTATCAATGAGCATATTCCAAAATAATTTAGAATTAGCTGGTTTAATTTTACTCTTTGTATAATAGTTTATTGTTAAAATATAGACAATAATAATTATTTGTGATTTTAAAATTTGTTGACCTTCATCATTTATATTTGACTGCTTTTTTCTCTCCATACTTGCCAGCTGTATCATGTTACAACTGCCTGTATAAAAAATTAATTTCTTCTGGTCCATTCATCTCCTCTTAGAAACTAATATCATTTATCATTCACTAATGTTGGCATTTAAAGTCATTTTTATATTTAAATAACCTATTATTTATAAAAAGTAATGATGGCCATTTAATGAGTGAAATCTTTTATTCCAAATGTATTTTAATGTCATAAAGACAGTTTATTTACACACTGGGGTCTAATTTACTTAAGTGAGTAAATTATGAAAAAATATGTATGCATGGTAAACCAGGTAATTTTTTGGATATTGTGCATAACAAAGGATCTTTGTCATTTTAACTATATTTTTATTATTAGACTTAAATAGCTCACAGAAACTTCTTAGGTAACTGAAAGCCCAAATGCAAAGTAAGAAAATGATGTATAATGCACAGACAAAAGATGAAAATCTTTGCAGTATACAGAACTCTTGAGAATTATTAAGGAACAGCAAGCATCCTTATTGAAAATGGGCAAAGGACAGAAATATGGAAATTCATGAAGGTATAAATATAGAAATTAAAGAAACAAAATTTGAAAACAACATTTAGTAGATGAAAGTTTGGCAATGTTATTATTATTATTTATTTATTCATTTATTTATTTTTGAGATGGGGGCCTAGAGTTCAGTGGCATGCTCATAGCTCACTGCAGCCTTGAACTCTAGGGCTCAAGAGATCTCCTACACTTCAGCCTCCAGAGCAGCTGGGACTACACGCCTGTGACACCACTTCCAATTGATTTTGTATTTTTTGTAGAAGTGGGACTTGCTATGCTTCCCAGGCTGATGTTGAACTCCTAGCCTCAAGCAATCATCCTACCTCAGCCTCCTAAAGTGTTGGGATTCCAGGCATAACCTACCTCACTTGGCTTGTTTTAATAATAATACTAGCAAGGTTGCAGACAAATGGACAGAAATTTATATACTGATATCAATTATATTTTGTAATCTATATCAAAAGAATATCAATGAGCACAAAGATATTTATTATAGCACTTACAACAAAGAATTAGGAACGACTACATGTTCATCATTAGGTGGTTAAATTATGAATATTAGTGTAATGGCATGCACACTGTGTAGCCAATTTAAGCAAAGGAAGTTTGTTTGTTTGTGTGTTTGGTTGTTTTACCCTGTCTTGTAGTGCTCTACAAAGGAAGGGTTTTTTGGGGTTTTTTTTTGTGTGTGTGTGTTTTTGAGACAAAGTTTCACTCTTGTTGCCCAGGCTGGAGTGCAATGGTGCGATCTCAGCTCACCGGAACCTCCACCTCTTGGGTTCAAGCGATTCCCCTGTCTCAGCCTCCCAAGTAGCTGGGATTACAGGCATGCGCCACCACACCTGGCTAATTTTACAGCTATGAACTTCAATTATTTCTGGGTTTTAACCTTGTGGGGGTCTTATAATATGAAACACTTCTTAAAAACACAGGTCATGAATTAGGTATGATTATTTTAATATTCTGTTATTGTATGGTTTGCTCAGTATCATGCATTTTAGCTAAGACTATTCTAATTATGACTAAAACAAGTTAAATGGATAATAAAAGGACTTAATTTTATAACATAAAAGGTTTTAAAACAATGTTTCAAAAATAAGGCTTTTCCAATAATGAAACTTTTTTTTTCTTGGTTTATTATTATATATAAATAAGACAGTCTTTTAAAAAGCATGTAAAAGAAGAGAAGCTCATCAAAAGGCACAAGGGAATAAATTAAGGACAAAAGGCTACTGCTGCTTCCACTGAGTGCCACCAACACTAATGGGGATGCTAGGCATATAAGCCCAGAAGTGTCAGCCTTAGCTAATGTGCTAAGACTAATTTTTATGAGATATGAACCAGCCATGTGCACTCCAATACAAGTATGAACTTCTTACCATTAGAAATTCTACCATCATTATTCTCTACCATTATCACCAAATGTCAAACCTTTCAACCTGTAAAGATTTTATCATTTTTGCACTCAGGTCTATATTGCAACTTTCAGGCTTTCTCTTGGAAATGTGTGTGTGTGTGTGTATACTGGGCAACTGAAAAACTATACATATAGATACAGTTCAATTTTGTTATCATCAAGGTTCAAATTTTTTATTCTCTTCCTTTTACTCCATCTTCTCTGTCTATAAATCACAATATATAAAAATCATAATATTTATATATCAGAACAATAAAATTAAAATTATAAACATGTAAAAATGTATTAATGACAAACTTTCTTTTTCTTTTATTTTTAAGAAGGTCTCCCTCTGTCACCCAGGCTGGAGTACAGTGGCACATTGCTAGCTCATGCAGCCTCAAACTCCTGGGGTAAAGTCATCTTACTACCTTAGCTTCCCCCAAGTAGCTGGGACCACAGGTGCATGCCCCTTACCTCGGTGGGACAAACATTTTTAAGAAAAATAAAGTTATTTGAAATAGATTCACAGGCAAGGTAAAATGATCATTAAGTGATTAAGAGGGAGTTTTGTCCACAAACACTATTTTCATCAAATCACAACCTGGTTAAGGAATCTATATGAAGGATAGTCCAAGTTTATCAATTAAAACCATACACTACCTGGTTTTTACTTACTTTACTACCCCTCCAAACCTCCTTAATTACTGTCCTAGTGTTATCCCCAGTACAGACTTACCAGAGCACTTTCTAACAACATCCAACATTTGTCTCTGCCACCAAGCCTTTGCTAAATTCTTCTCTTCCCTTATCACTGTTATATACTGAGAAAGACAAAAGCAGCCCTTCACAGTCAGGAGCTGTCTTGGGACTGTTAGGCCAAGAGTATTCTGTTGAACATAAACAATTTCAGAGAACACTAACATCAGACAAGACAATTCTGTGACCTTATCTGAACAGAGACAAAAAAACAAGACCGCCAGAAATGATCAAACACTCCCCTCTTCTGGCTAATAAAGTTGTTTAACAATTTCTAGTTATAGCCTCACTGTATTTCTCTTTCTAGATAAGAATTATTAAGATACCCAACCACAGAATTACTCCTGCTTTCGGATGGCATCCAATCCAGAGCAAATCCCGCTTCCTTAACCCTTTGCAAATCCCCTAATATAAACCCAAGTCTCAGAAGTCCTTTCTAATACCCTCTTAGAAAGGAGAGGGATCCTCAGATTTGGGGAGGGGCCAGATGTGAAATTTGTTTTAGAAATGTAAGTATGCAGGCCCTGTGACCATCCAGTTGGATATATCTATGTGGTCTGAGAAGTCAAGTCTAGCTTCTATTTATAGATATGGGAGTCATCAGATTTAAGTGGTAGTAAACGGAAAATGTAGAGTGGAAAGAAAAGGATCCAGGAACAGAACTTTGGAAAGTACCAGTAAATAAGAGGAATTAGTGACATGCTTTCTAATGATAGAAAGATATAAATGTTTGGATCCACAAGAAGCTTATCTTCTTTTTTGGAATTAGAGGGCAAATATATATGTGTATTTAATGGAAACCTTTTTACTCAAGAGCATATAAATAAATACATGTAATACAATAAGAACTGTAAAAATATGAACGAAATATAAACTGAACTAAAAATAAAAAATAGCTAAAACCAAACTAAGAAGAGCTTGGGCTGAGATAATAAACAGAAATTTTGTAGATACTGTATCTTTTGAGTAAGGGTTAAAAAATATTTTTAAATTATTAAATATTTTATGTATATATACACATACCCCACTAGAAACACATCTGAATCAAACAAATTGAGATGCGACAAGATTTCACATGATGTGCCGTGTCCCTCATTGCTGCAAGTTATAAACCTGATTTACATTGTAAATAGCAGAAAAATTTAGGAAATATTCCTACAGTATTTAAAAATGGTTATCCAATTCAGCAAAGAAGTCACTCATAACATTCTCAATGAATAAAGTTCTGACATACATCTCTCTCTTTGCTGTTTTACTTTTGTATTACTAACTAGTATCAAAAAAAATATTACTTAAGATGCATTTAAGAATTATAATACTTTGGAAGGCCAAGGTGAGAGGACTGTTTGAGGCCAGGTGTTCAAGACCAGCCTGGTCAACATAATGAGACCCTGACTCTACAAAAAATAATAAAAAAAATTAGCTGGGAAGGGTGTTGCACATCTAGGGTCCCAGCTACTTGGGAGACTCAGGCGGAAGGATCACTTGGGCCCAGGAGCTGGAGACTGCAGTGAACCACTGCACCCCAGACTGGGTGACAGAGTGAGACCCTGTCTCAAAAAGAGAGAGAGGAAAAAAAGAAAGAAATATATTCATTCATCAACTGCAAGCATAGTTTGACTAGAGATACAAGAGTTGAGGTAAAGCCAACAAAAGCATTCCAAGAGAATCAGTTAGCTATATAGAACTTATAATGAGTACTGTATGTTTATTATTTATAAATTGTGTGCTATTTTTTAATCAGTAAAATATATAACACATATATACAATTATTCCTCTGGGGAAAAAGCTAATTATTAAACATTTACCAAATCACCATATATTTTCTTAAAATGCACAATGGGCTACAAATAAAAATGAAAATCACTTATTGAGAGAAAGCTCTTATATTTTTAAATCACTTTTTTTCTACTTGTAGACCAAAAGGTGTAGTCTTCAGAAGGAAGAATTTTAGGCAGTTAATAGTAGCCACATTTTCAATCCGGCAGCTGGATACTCTAGTACAATGGTAGTGTAGTATTAGGATTGGTGCTGGCAAGTAAGCTGTTCATGACTTACTTGTCTCAGTCCATAAGTACATAAATTGAAAATAAGCGTTTGTACACAAGTTATTTGTGTACCCAAATTTCTGTAGCCAATCAGAAAAATTTTTAAAACATCTGGAGAATCAGCCAGGCATGGTGGCTCATGCCTGTAATCCCAGTACTTTGGCTGAGGCACGTGGATCATCTGAGGTCGGGAGTTCGAGACCAGCCTGACCAACATGGTAAAACCCTATTTCAACTAAAAATACAAAATTAGCTGGGTTTGGTAGTGCATGCCTGTAATCCTACCTACTTGGGAGGCTGAGGCAGGAGAATCACTTGAATCTGGGAGCCAAGATTGTGCCATTGCACTCCAGCCTGGGCAACAAGAACGAAACCCCATCTCGAAAAACAAAAATAAAAATTTGGAGAATTACTGAGCTAGCACACCAAGATCTGCCCAAGATTTGACAGTAAAACTGAATCATCTGTTAAGTAACTATGGTAGCTGCCTTCAAGCAAATTTCGCTGCTATGCAAGGAAATGCAGGCAGGTGCTACTGGCCAAAGGCCATTCCCAGAAGCTACTAGTGAAAGAGAAATGTGTATTATTTATCATTGCTTTTCCTTTTTTCCTCACAGAAACTACCCCAATCAAATTTCAGCTTCCCTATAACATTACCACTACCACTATCTACCAATCTTGAGCTATCTTCACTCTCCTTTTAAGATGCCCAGATACATGGTTGACGCTTTCTAAATACTCACCTGCTGTTAGCTCATCTGTTATGCTTTTTTTATATAAGGAGTCATCCCCTTGCCAGCTTTCCTGGATGCCTTGAATATTATTTATGTCTCTGGTTTTGTAAAATAAAAATATATAATTGAAAATGTTTAGAAAGACCAGGTGTTGTGGCCAGCACTTTGGGAGGTCGAAGAAGAAAAGATCACTTGAGGTCAGCAGTTCAAAACCAGCCTGGGAAACAGAGTAAGATACTGTCTCTACCAAAAAAAAAAAAAAGTTAGCTAGGCACGGTGGTGTACACCTGTAGTCAAAGCTACATGAGAGGCTGAGGTGGGAAGGTCACTTGAGCTCATGAGCTCGAGGTTACAGCAAGCTATGATCACAACACTGCACTTCAGCCTGGACAGCTGAGTGAGACCTTGTCTCTAAAATAAATAAATAAATAAAAATGTTTAGAAGATGTTTAAAAGACCTTTAAATTTTTTAACTTAACAATTAATTATGAGATAAACAGTAAAGTTGTTAATATTGATTAATATACAGATTAGTATTAGCCAAGAATTTCTCAGTACTTGTGTCCATGCAACCACATATGGCCCATTAGATGATTCCTCAAAAAGGCAGGAGTGGTCAATGTTCAGCAAGTATGGAAAATACTATATCTTATCTCCCTATCATGGAGACAGCATACTATAGTATGTTAAAGCACTGATATGTCATCTATTAAATAAAAGTACTGAATTTCATACAGCCAAGAATTTCTCAAACTTATTGAATAAGCACTTTTGTTTTTCTTTCAGGAAACAATAACTAATACACCACAGAATTATTTATTTGTAAAACATGCTTTTGGGGCATTAGCTGTCATTCAATCTCATCACTTAGCTGGAGGCCATTCAAATTAATTCCTTCTTCTTATGATAATCCTGCTATATCTATTATCACTATGTGCCAACACCTTTATGTGATGCCTAAAATATATTCCAAATACAATTTATCTGACCATTTTGTAAATATTCTCATCACATAACCTCATCTGTAGGCAACTTGGCTGCTCAAACTTGTTTATGACCTAATGACTGTTCTAATTCTATTTAATTCTAAGATGCTTGCCATGTTTAAAGAAATGTACCTATAAAAAGAACAAGTAACCTTCCCTTGCTTTTCTGGGTATCTTTGCATTGGTATTAAAATTGCTTTCCCTTCCTTTTTGCTGGAAAGTCAATAAGAGCTAGAAAACAGACACACTCATTTTAATTTGCAGTCACTGTGTTTTGAATAGGAAGCAGCTTTATAAATTGCACTGTGCAAGTATACAAATAAGCTGGAATCGCTGAGGATATATGAATCACAAGAAATTAGCTCTTTACTCTCCAGTACAAATGAGATAACTGAAAGCCAAGAATTAAAAGTTTATAATAAAAGGGCAAAGTGATAGGAATAGAAGAAGAGTGGATATAAGCAATGGGCAAATGAGTGAAATTTCCTGTTAGTTTTCTTTTGTTAAGAGCAGTTTCTCCTGTAAAGAAAAATTGATTAATCAGAGAACTGACAAGGATCACAGGAACCTGGTCAATTTCTGTTAGCAGCCAGCTCCATGTGTTAAAGACTTTGAAGCAGAAAGACATGGATTATCAATTCCCTACAGAAGCTTTCAACACCAGAAAGAGGGAATGGGGGTAGAAGTTGAGAAAAAGGGGAGGAGAAAAAAAACCCAAGTGGTGAGAGGACGAATATGAGTGGAATTATTTTAAAATGGCAGTGTTTTCAGAAGGATGGGAAATAATAGCATACACAAAAAAGCAAAGGCTAAGGTGAACTACAATGTGAAAAGCTATGTTCTGCATCTTTTGTGATACTGTATTTTTACTAGCTAAAATAAAATATTCCAAAACCTGTTGTGGTGCCCAACCTTAGTTCTGCTTGGCATTATCTTAAGAATGAGCTAAACACCCACAAGACAAGAGAGAAAATATATAGCATGAAATATATAGCACAATATGATAGCGTTTGACATACATTTTAATACATGGTAGGAATAAAATAACAGATTAGAAATGGGCTGTTTCTTGTGGCTCTGCTGATAAAATTAGGATAGCCAACAATTTATATGGACATAATATGAAAAGGTTAATTCAGTTTGTGTGCAGAAGAAGTATCCTAGTGCATAGAGAAGATACATGAGTGACCAACAATAAATATGTGGATAAGAAGATAATGAATCAATCATCATAGAAAAAGGAACATTTACAAAAGGTAGAAAGGCTGTTTCCTTTCATATTGAATGAAAATTCTTCCTTTAACATCAGTTTTAAATGTCTATAATGCAGGACAAAACCTGAAGTATATCTGCCATTTAAATTCAGGTCAGCATATGACCTTCTAATCATAAAAGGAATATATACATTTGTGCATCTCTGAAACCAATCTGGGATGATGAAGTTGAGAGAAGCTCCTGGGAACTCCCCTATGTCACACAAAATTTCAAGATCAAAAGACTGTTAACACTGCATCATTTTTGCTACCAGAACGCTTTTCCTCCTTGCTCTGTGGTCAGACAAAACATCTTCCTTTCTCAAAGAAATAAAAACTCATCTCTCTCAACTGCAAATGACACTACAAAGGTACTTTGTATAAACCTCGGTTACACCTACAGATTCATCAAAACTCATATAAACCTATATATTTTAATAACATAATTACTTCATGCATTTTATTAATTTAGGAAAACTACATTATGGAATTTTAAATACATTTTAGGAGTGAAACTGATCTCTAAGTACAGTTAACAAAATTGAATTCCATATTAGCTAGGAGAAAAAATATTAACTTGCCTATTAAAGATGACCAATTAATAAATTTTTAAGCAAAAACACACCAATCTTTTCTGTTTCTCATGTTAAGAGAAAGACATATTACTGTAATTCTGTTGTTTTTCTTCTCTAACCAGGTGATAAAATTTCCCAAAGCACTTACATTTTTAAAAACAATAAATGGCTCACATGTTCAGACTAATGAAATTATGAGTGGACCAAAGTAAGAAATAATATAGAATATTAAGTTTACTCATTTTTATAGATGTATACTTCATCAACAAATAGAATTTAGAATCTGTCCCTCAAATACATAGTATATGTTTCTCTACATTTTCTTTTTTCAATTTCCAAATTAATTTATATACCTGTTTTTCCTATATAAACTCTTGTAATTTATAATTTGACAAAGTTAAAAGTTAACTTCCCTATTTGTATAAAAACTTTTCAGCAAATAGCATAAATAGCTGATTCAGAAACAGCTTTTTTTTTTTTTTAACAAAAAAAAGAAAATATACAGTGGTAATTATCTCTGAGTGGTAGAATAATGGGTGATTTTAAAAATTGTCTTTGGCTGGGCACAGTGGCTCATGCCTGTAATCTAGCACTTTGGGTGGCTGAGGCGAGTGGACCACTTGAGGTCAGGAGTTCAAGAGCAGCCTGGCCAACATGGTGAAACCCCATGTAAAAACGCAAAAATTAGCCGGGTGTGGTGTTGCACACCTGTAATCAGCTGAGGCAGGAGAATCACTTGGGCCTGGGAAGTGGAGGCTGCGGTGAGCTGAGATTGTACCACTGCACTCCAGCCTAGGCAACAGAGTGCGATTCTGTCTCAAAAAAAAAAAATTAATTTAAAAATAAAAATAAAATCATCTTTATATTCTTTTTTGCCAAACATCCTATAATCACAGATACTACATTTATAAACAGAACAATAAAATATATAAGATCCTAAAAAAATGCTAAAATGTTTCATATTTAGTCCATATTGTTACTTAAATTTTAAATAACTTACAGGTAGTTTCTTAGATCTAATGCTTAGGCCCTCTAAAAACCAGTAACTGCTCCCTTCAGACTGAACAGGCCAACTTATGTCTCATTGCCACTCCTAGACTTACAATAGTTGCCAAAAGAATGCCATGCTTAGACTAATAAGTCTAAGCTCCTTATACTGGGGGTGGAGTCACTTTTCCCAGTAGCATATGGGGATAGAGGTAAATACATAAATAAAGTAACTGGGGTTTTCATCAGAAGGAGGAAGGGAAGAAATGGATGCTGGATATGCAACCAACAGTGTTCACTACAAAAATCTTTGGTGCCAATTTCTATCTTTTTCTCCATTAAATTTCATCTTGTATGGTTAATCATTTATCTGCTACAGGCATTAAGATTTGGCTCTGTCATCTCTTATATCAGATTCACTCTGCATTATAGCAATTGTAGCATATCTACAATTTTTCAATTAAAAAAAGACAGGCGGGGCGCAGTGACTCACACTTGTAATCCCAGCATTTTGGGAGGCCAAGGCGGGTGGATCACCTGAGGTTGTCAAGAGTTTTAGACCAGCCTGGCCAACATAGTGAAACTTCATCTCTACTAAAAATACAAAAATTAGCTGGGCATGGTAGCATGCACCTGTAATCCCAGCTACTCTGGAGGCTGAGGCAGGAGAATTGCTTGAACCTTGGAGACGGAGGTTGCAGTGAGCTGAGATCGTGCCACTGCACTCCATCTTGTGCCAACAGAGACTCTGTCTAAAAAACAAAAACAAAAAACAGAATACCTTTATTTTCCTTTCAGACACTGGACCAGACACTTAAAATACATGAACACTAATCCTCACAATCCTATAAAATTATTATTACTGATTTCTATAAATAAGAAATCTGAGTTAAGGTAATTTGGCAAAATTCAAGCAGCTGATAAGCACTAGAGCTGGGATTCAAACACAGGTATCTCCCATTTCAAGGTCTCTAATAGTTATATTTAATACCAGCTCATCTTTCCAAAGAGACTGCCACTTCAAAATATTTATTAAATATCCAATTCAATGTTTTTTCGGACTTAAATTAGACAGATCCTCCCCCTCCAATGAACAGCAGATACTTTAGACTTAGTGGTAAACTATAGTAATGATAGAACACAGAGGCCACCAACTTTAATGCTTAAAAAAAAGGTGGGCGGGGGGCAGGTAGTAGCCTTAAGGTATCTTGGACTTCCACAGTTTACCTTATATAACTCAATGCATAATAAAGAGTCTATTAAAAGGAAATGCAATTTAGGTTAAACACTTGGTTTTCTTAAACAAGAAGAGTTAGCATATGTTCTCTTGGACACTATGAATCCAGTTAATGGTCTAGAAGCCGTATCTTTTTACCCATGGAAGACAGGAAAAAAATTCTTAATGTATTATACTTTTTTTTTCAATTGTTCAAGAAATGTTCTATAGGAGGAATTTTAAGAAAGGCATACACCTAAGTGTTGTTGGAATACCAAATTTAATAAAACAATTTCCACTTAGAGAGTTTACAACTCAGTAGGAGAAAAAAGAAAACAAAATAATAACAGAAGACAGCCTGTGACAAATGACCCCTTATTTATAAAGGGTTTTGAAGTTTATAAGAAGGAAGTAAGCAATTTTAGCTAGAAAGGCCTTAGAGAACCAAGGTTCTGACTTTGGGGTGAGGTTCTGAAGGATGGCAATGATTTCTAAAAGTGAATGTAGGAAGGAATTTGGGAGAAAGTACTGTTTGTACAAAGGAAAAGTGGCAAAGAAGTGAAGGGTATATTTAGAAAATGGCAGGTCCTATTTGACAAAGCAAATAATTTAAGAAATATGAGAAGAAATATTTTAAAAACAGATTCACTCAGGAGGCTGAGGTAAGAGCATCACCTGAATCTCAGAGTACAAGTACAAGATTATATTTAGTGAGCTATGATCATGTCACTGTACTTCAACTTGAAAGACAGAGCAAGACCCCGTCTCAAAAACAAAAAAATAAAAAATAAAAAGTAGATAAAATCAGATCATGGAGAGCTTAAGTGTCTGGCTAAGATGTCTAAACTTTATTCAGAAAACAAATTTGCAATTAAGCTTTTGGGGGAGTGAATGCTTTAAATAAATTCACAAATAGTAGTGTTCAAGGTAAGGGCTAATAAAAAGTATAAGCCTGCCAGTCACAAGCTGGTCCCAACCTTGGCTTAAGCTTCATCCTCCACCAGTCTACAACCTCCTTTCCCCTTCGCCCTTCACCCATCAAGTCCCCATGCTCTAGCCAGACACCGGCCTTTCCAAAAGGCTCTTTAACCTCTCCACACCTTTGCTCATTTATAATATGAAATGTCTTCTCAGGCTAACAATGTCCTAGGTATTTCCAAGGCCCATCTCAAATGAACTCTTCCTTTGTAAAAGCCTTCCCTGCTACTAAAAGCACTGGCAGTTGCTACCATAATGCTCTTATCTTAGCACTTAACACTCTGTGGGAACTGTTGGTCACATGTGCATACACATGATGATAAGCTCTTAGAGAGACTGGATATTACTGATCTTTGTCATCTTAACACTTTGTAAAACTAAAGTTCCATTGTCCTTCCTACCACAAAGCCTCTGTACACAACTCCTTCTTCTGGTGGAATGCTCTTTTCCTTGTTTTTTGCCTACTCATTCTTCATTTCTCATCACAAATCTACGGCCCCAAAGAAGTCTTTCTCACCCTGAGACTAGGTCAGGCCCCTCACCATTATATACTCACAGTACTATGTACCTTTTCATCATCACACTAATTTTACTTTCATTTGTGTGATGAAATTGTCTAATCCTCTTTCTGGTCTTTAGGCTCCACGAAGTCAGAAACCCTCTCTGTTTTTTGTTCATACCTGAATCTCTAGCACCTACCACAAAGTAAGTAATTAATATAAAATTAGGCTGGGTGCGGTGGCTCATGCCTGTAATCCCAGCACTTTGGGAGGCTGAGGTGGGTGGATCACGAGGTCAGGAGATGGAGACCATCCTGTCTAACATGATGAAACCCTGTCTCTACTAAAAGTAAAAAAAATTAGCTGGCTGTGGTGGCACATGCCTGTAGTCCCAGCTACTTAGGAAGCTGAGGCAGGAGAAACTCCTGAATCTGGGAGACAGAGGCTGCAGTGAGCTGAGATCGTGCCATTGCACTCCAGCCTGGGTGACAGAGAGATACTCTGTCTCGATAAAAAATAAAAAAAAAAATTAAAACAGCTACATGTTGCTAAAAGCCAGAGATTTAAGATCATTGCTCTGAGGTATTACTGCTGGCTGAACTGTGTGAAATTAGGCAATTAGCCATTCTATGATCATTTTCTTCATCAGTAAAAACAGGACATTAATTGTATCCTTCTGAGTTTTGAAAAGTTAATGAATATAAAATGCACAATAGGCTAGGCACAGTGGCTCATGCCTGTAATCTCAGCACTTCAGGAGGCCAAGGTGGGCAGATCAGATTGCTTGAGCTTAAGAGTTTGAAACCAGCCTGGACGACGTGGTAAAACCCCAACTCTACAAAAAAAAAAAATTAGCTGAGCATGGTGGCAGGCACCTGTAGTCCCAGCTATGTGAGAGGCTGAGGTAGGAGGTTCACCTGAGCCTGGGGAAGATGAGGCTGCAGTGAACTGTGATCACACTATGCACTCCAGCCTGGATGATAGAGCGAGGTCCTTTGTCTCGAAAAAAAAAAAACAACAACAAAAAACAGCACAGTACTTGGCACATGTAAGCACTCTGTAAAAGTTACACTGTCATCACTGTGTTGTCACTATTTACATCATCATTTTCATAATTACTACAATACTGTCTATAGTTTAATAGTTCTCTCAGGTGGCAGAACAGAGGCCTTGGTAGAGAGAAGTTACACCAGTGGCTTTGGATAATCAGTTAAGAACAAATGGTGGCAAACTGGGGTCTAGGCCTAAGGACTGGTGGTAGTGGAGTTAGTGTTAGCAAGCATTTAAAACAACATAACTATAAATGTTAATCTACAAAACTTGAAAATAACTATAAATGTTAATCTGGAAAGGGATTAATACAGAAAGAACAAGGGAGTATAATCTAACTGTATTTTTTTAAATATTATTAAACATTAATATTAAATAGATGTTATTCTATTTAATAGAATAATCAAAGATATTACTCTATCTTTTGATAGAATAATCAATTTTATATTACCTGAAATCTACTTAGCTTTATATTTTTATATTTCTATTTTAAACAAATAATATTCAAAAATTTCAAAATATCCAGGGCTGGACGCAGTGGCTCACACCTGTAGTCCCAGCACTTTGGGAGGCCAAGGCGGGCAGATCACCTGAGGTCAGGAGTTCAAGACCAGCCTGGCCAATATGGCGAAACCCCGTCTCTACTGAAAATACAAAAATTAGCCAGGGGTGGTGGTGGGCACCTGTAATCCCAGCTACTCAGGAGGCTGAGGCAAGAGAATTGCTTGAACCCAGGAGGCGGAGGTTGCAATGAGTTGAGATAGTGCCACTGCACTCCAGTCTGAGCAACAGTGTGGGACTTCATCTCGAAAAAAAATATATTCAAAATATCCTTGATTCTTTCCATAAAACATAAGTATTATAAAATATTTATTTTTATTATCTTTCAGTTATAAATCAAAATCCTGTTTGAGCTAATTGTGAGATTCATAACCATACTGTGTTTTTCAAACTAGTCAACAAGCGTAAGAGACTTAAATCCATGTGAAGCTAAGTAAAGAGACTACCCTTTAAGATGAAGAAAAGCCAACAGAAATACATATAGCACAATGGAAGAAACTTGGGCCTTTCAGGGAGTTTACACTATGGTTTTTAGTGTTTATGGTTTACTGTGTTTATTCCACTGAATCTGCATTTTCTTACTCATCTTGGAAAATAACGAACTTCATAAACAGTCTAAGGAAGTAAACAAAACATTTCTGGATCTATTGATACCAATTTATTTTCATTGTAGCCTATTTGATGAGTCAATCTGTGGTTTTAAAAGGCTTCTTCTAGGTAAAAATATGCTGGAAATACAAACACTATCTTTAGATGACAAATGATGAAGACCAAAACATTTCATATATACTTTCTCTAGAAATTCAGGTAATATCAGTAAGTGTGTAGAAATGTTAAAACTACCTAACCATCCTATGCTCTTGTTAAGAATTCACTTTTCAATGTTGAAAAAAATCACCGGCCTTTAGAAAAGGTAAAAAGAATTAACGAAACCTAAGTAAAGACAGAAATGTGGTAAAGAACTGGATTTAACTTTGCTAACATCTAAACAGACAGAACAGATATCTTTTTTCAAGACAGCAATAGCCAGCTATATCAAAAATAAATTCTAAACTAATTTAGAATAAATTCTAAAACACCATTATCTGTTACTAACTTCTTCTCAACTACACTCTTCATCAAGGAATGACACTTCTGCTAAAGACAGACACTTTCTGCTGAGTGACTGATTTTTCCTGGTATCTCTAAATCCAGGCTTCCTTCCCAAAGGGGAGTGGGGAGAGGAGGAAAAAAAGAGAGTAGGTGACTAAAAAGAGAGATCACTTAGGGCTGTAATAATTCCTGGTGACAGATCAAATTATAATGATAGGGCAGATAATTTGGGGACAGCATAATGCATCAATAATTTGGGTAAGTTTGTTTTTCAATTTACAGCTTAAAGTTGAAAAATATAAAGTAAAATAATGAATTCTGTTCTATTAAATTCTCACTCTAAAAACATTATCGCATGTTTTAGGAGATTTTGGAATACACATTGAACACTAAATATCAAAGGAAATTCTGAATTACTATTAGGAATATTAACGGCTTAACCGTGACCAGTTATTTTTAAAACTAAAGACAAAAAGGATGGAGAAGTGGTCACCGCCTAACAAGACAATTTCCCAAACATCATTTGTTAAGATTTTTCTTTCTTTCTTTCTTTTTTTTTTGAGACAGAGTTTCACTCTATCCCCTAAGCTGGAGGGCAGTGCCATGATATCGGTTCATGGTAACTGCCGCCTCCCTGGGTTTGAGTGATTCTCCTGCCTTAGCCTCCTGAATAGCTGGGATTACAGGCAACTGCCACCATGCCTGGCTAATTTTCGTATTTTTAGTAGAGACCAGGTTTCGCCACGTTGGCCAGGCTGGTCTCGAACTCCTGACCTCAGGTGATCTGCCGACCTCTGTCACCCAAAGTGCTGGAATTACAGGCATGAGACACCACACTCGATATTATTTGTTAAGATTTTAAAATATCTTATCCTTAAAAAGTAAATACTGAACTCTAAAAAATATGTAGTGAAACAAGTATCTGCATCTTTTTGGCTGTTAATATATTTCAACTACTTGAAAATTTATTTATTTATTATTAATTTTATTTTAAAAGAAAGAAAATCCAGAAATCAAATAATTCATTAAACTTATATTTACAATAACCCACATGAAAACAAGTAGCAACACACCTAATTTGTTAGGGTGTAACCCCCCTAACAAATTAACCTTGCATTTTTGACAAAAAAATGAAGACACTTAAAACCCAAATACATTCATTTAAAAAACTACTTTTCTCCACAGAGGTTAAAGAAAAATTCTAAAGGAAGAAAACAGGTATAAAGAGAAAACCCTCAACTTTTCACCTTTCACTACCAAATTTTATTAGGTTATTTCTTTTAAAGCCTGTGTCACACAAAAAAGCCCAGGTAGCACTTCTTTAAAAACAGGTTTTGGTTTATCTTTTTATTTTAAAATTCACCGTAGGCTCATACCAGTAATCCCAGCACTCTGGGAGGGCAAGATGGGTGAACTACCTGAGCTCAGGAGTTCAAGACAAGCCTGGCCAGGACAACATGGTGAAACCCCATCTCTACTAAAAAATACAAAAATTAGCCGGGTGTGGTGGAGCACACTTGTAGTACCAGATACTCAGGTGGCTAAGGCATGGGCCACTTGAATCTGGGAGGCGGAAGCTGTAGTGAGCCAAAGGCTGCAGTGAGCCAAGACTGCTCCACTGCACTCCAGCCTGGAGACAGAGTAAAACCCTATCTCATATAAATACGTACGTATATACATACATAAATCAATTAAATAAATAAACGAAAATAAAACAGTAATTCTAGGATACAAATAATTCAACAATAAACATTAGCACTAGATTTAAATAGTTGTTAGTGTTTTCTGGATACCTTGCTATCAAAATGGCAAATGAGGGAGGATCATGGATTTGAAAAATTTAGTATCTTAAACCTTTCCAAAAAGCAAAATTTAAGTGACAACTTAAGCATTAATTAAAATATCAATAAAAATTTAATTAAACAGAAGTTGAAACATTCAATTGTTTCAACATAAATAAATCAATTGCTGTAAATTTTAATGTCAATGAAAGCATGGACCAATACATTAATTACAGATTTCTTACTGTTCTTAAAAGAAACTTAAGTAGCCTTTCTGTGTAGCTCAACAAATCTTGTATTTAACTTTTAAAGGCAAAATAAACTTACCACAAAATACTACTAAAAAGTAAAAGATGACTTTTTTTCTCTCATTATTCATCCTAAAAGAGGACCAAAAGATCCTATTAATAAATTTGGTTAATTTAAAAGTTATCTTGGATTGATAGGAAGATCATATGATCAAATATTATTGTCTTTTAAGATCTATAAGACTATAAAAATTTAAGAAAGAATTTTTTATGTAAACAATAAATACTCATTGAAATAAATTACTCATAAAAAATAGATCTTTTAAGATCTACAAGACTGAAAATTTATGGAAGAATTTCTTACGTAAACAATACTCATTGAAATAGAATATTTAAACAAAATGCATTAGATTTTAAAATATAATTACGTATGTCAAGGGTAGTCTATACAGTATTTTATGAAATCTTTTAAAAGTACCTATTTGCATGAAAATATGTGCCAATAAATGTCATATTTTAAAAATCAAGGCAGAGAGGGTACTCTTTTTGAAACTACTGCTGTTTCAAATATTTTAGTTATTATTTGGAGACAGCTATGGTGTTTACTAAAACAGAATTTAAACATTTGAATACAAGTAGCTTAAGAACAAATTAAAGTAACTTTAGAGATCAAATATTTATTGGTTCACAATAAACTAGAACATCACGACTAAGTCACCAAATTAGGAATAAATATCAAACACTTATCCTCACTTAACTGTATAATGAAATCTTATAAATATTATGGGAGTTGGATAGGATTTTCTTCCAAACAGCTAGCTACCTTATGCTAACTGTTAAGAGGTGGGTCAGAAGAGCAAGAAGAAATACATCTAATTAATTCCCTCTTGCATTTTACATGTAATCCTATAACGTATTTCTTCCTTTTATTCTGCCCGAAATTATTTCTTGCTAACGTCTCCCAACCACCACTCCTACTTTCTCTACACTATGAGTTCTGAGAAACAAGCTACAGTTTAGAAACCTCAAATGATGCCAAAAGATAACTGATAGAAAAATAACTAAGAAATTACCACAGTATAGATTAAAAGGTATTATTTTTAAAATCTATTTAGTAGTAATTTTTTTCGCTTCCTAAAAAATAACAGCATAGATGTAATGTAAGATAAAGCATATGAAATTAAATGAGACATGTAACAGTAAATATTTTCTTTAAGTTTCAGGCTTCATTCTGAGATTCACTTCAATCCTATCTGTGACTAACTAAAAGGGAAGTCACATGACTTAAGCAATGAAAGAGAAAGAAAGTTTTCTTTCCTTTCCTTTGCTTTCTACAGGAAGAAACAAAAGCTTGGTATTAGCTATCCAAAGCCAATGGGTGGAGCCTAAAAGCCAAAAAACTATACAGAAGTACGATTAATCTTAATAGGGGCCCACTTTAACCTTGTGAAAATATCAAAAATGTGAGGACTGCAGCCAGGACTTAAATTTTAACAATCTTTTAATGTAAATTAGGTTTTACAACTAGAAAATTCTTCAGGGACAAAATTAGTTTATAAACAATATTGAAGCTTTTGTTGGGGTAAAATCACCTAACTGATTCCTTACACAGATACACCATCCCCCACTAGCACACAGATACTTCACAAGCCTCTTGAATAAATAGGAGTATCCAATGTCGGGGTGATGGGTGGTCTTGAGGTCCTGAACCAGAGCTGTATACTTTTAAGGGATGCTAAGATAAGAACAAAGTGTTTTGTGTTTGTTTAAACCTGGGTCTAGATGTAGTCTTTGCACCATTATTGGAACAGCTCATAAACTTATGATATTATTAATTCAAGCAAGGTTTAAATGTCTGCATAAATGCTAGAAATTAAGTACATCAAAATAAAATACTTTAGGGCTTTTTATGGATCTCATTCAAATTAAATAATTCAATTTACTTAAAAGTAATCATTACATTTCAAAAGTGTTAAATCTCAACCTAAGAGAAAAACATCATTATGACCACACTTTCACTACCAACAGGATACCATACCCTATCAAATAACATGTATTTAATTAAAGTTTATGCATCAAATAAACTGCAATGCAACGAAAAACTTCTAAAGATAATGAAATTAACCCATGGACAGTCCCAGTAAAGAATCAACTATTATGCCCATTTTTATACTGCAGGCTTTATATCTGTCCAATATAAAGAGTTGTTTGTGGGGCTTTTTGTTGTTGTTGTTGTTGTTTTGTTTTGTTTCCCAGAGCAGAAAGCAGGCTTTACAAGTCGCCCAAGGAAAAGATAAGCAAAGAATAGTTCTGACCCTGGCTTCTGTGGCTTGATCGAGTGGGCCTGCAACCTGAGCCAAAGGGCACAAATTCCTCACCATTCAAAATTCTTCAATGGCATGGGGGAGGAAACAGTGAAAGGGGCAAACATGCAAATCCAAGTGTCCTTAGATTGAGTATTCAATGAAAAATTTTAATGAGAGCGCTAAAAAATGAGGCCAATACTGTGACTAAATTTCTAACACACAGTTTAATCATCCCTTGAAAGAGAGAAGCTTTTTTATGTGTGAAAACTGAAAAAGATGCCCTTAAAAAAAAAAATTTATGGCTTACAGTGAGCTGTGCTAGGTATATGTCTCTAATATCATTTAATCTATTTAAAGGAGTTGCTGAAGAGTGTGACTAATTTGGAATGATCAGTGCTTACATATTATAAGCAAAATCATGTATATCAAAATCACACAGGAAGAAAAATTGATATAATTCATTCCAAACTTTACAATATTAATGATCTATTAAATATTTAAAGTGAACCTACGCTGCCAGACTTTTGTTACAGACTGAACTAAGGATAAAGACAATTCATTTGAATGAAAAAAAAAAGCTAATATAAAAGAATTTAAGCATTATAGGATCTGGGAACATTCTACTCACTATCCCTAATGGCCTAGGAAATTGCTTACAAACGAACACTTAAGGAAAAAAACGATCATGAACAAATCTTGGCTAAAGTAAAAGTAATTTGAAATTTATATGGAGTCTTTATATCATATAACACCATAAAACCAAATAGCAATCTTATGAGTTATTACCAAATTAAACTTACAAGATTTAAAAACAGTCTAACTTTAAGATTAACAAAAGTAGTAAATTTAAGAGGGTTTTGATTTTTTAAAGTGGGCTGTTATGACAAAAGATTTAAAGCAGCTGGTAGAAATTAAGTATATTATTAATAGCACAATAAATTAATGATTCTAAGCACTGGCAAAAATAGTTTCTCCACATGAAATGTAAAAAACATAGATTTTAATACTATTGGGAAATCACTGCATTTAGCTAAAAATTTTAAAACTAACATTTGCTTTTTGTCTTAGCTATCCCAAAATTAAATTTGTAAGGCTGTACAATTAGACTTTGTAAAAGGAAGTGGATAGAACACAGGAAAAACGATCCTTCGCTTTTATGCCTTATATGAAAACAATGAGAATTAACTGGAAAAATCTTATTTTAAAATTTGCTAAAATGAAAATACCAAACCAACAGTGTTTCATACTTAATAAGTGTTCAATAAAAATTATTTGACTTGATAAATTACTGAACCACAATTTTTATAATCATTTTTTAAAAGTTAATACTTTCCTATGGCGATAAGTCATCTTGTTGATTTACATTTCTAAAAATGTTTATATAAGCCTAGGACAGTGGCTCACATCTGTAATCCCAGAACTTTCGGAGGCAGAGGCAGAAGGATCACCTGAAACCAGGAGTTCTAAACCAGCCTCATCAACAAAGCAAAGTCCTATCTCTACAAAAAATTTTAAAAATTAGCCAGGCGAAGTGGCATGTGCCAGGCGTGGTGGTGCCTACCTGTAGTCCCAGCTACTCTGGAGGCTGAGGTGGGAGGATCCCTTGAGCCCAGAAGCTTGAGAACAACCTGGGAAACATAGGGAGACCCCATCTCTACAAATGTAATAAAAAATATCAGCTGGGCATGGTGGTGCACACCTGTAGTCCCAGCTACTCAGAAGGCTCAAGGTTAGATAATTGCTTGAGCCAGGAGTTCAAAGTTGCAGTGGGCTACAATCCTACCACTGCACGCTAGCCTGGGTGACTGAGGAAGACCCTGTTCCTAAAAAAAAAAAAAATAATTAATTAATTAAATAAAAATTTAAAAAATGTTTATACAAAAACCGAGTTGAGACAGAAATTCAATTTTCCTTCCTTCCCTTCCTCCCCCTCCCCTTTCTCTTCTCTCTCTCTCTCTCTCTCTCTCTCTCTCTCTTTCTCTGGCAAGCTCTCAGTTCACCCAACCGCCACCTCCTGTGTTTTGATTATACTGTCTCAGGCCTGTCTTATCTTTTTGTATTCTTAGTAGACAGGATTTCACCATGTTGGCCAGGCTGTTCTTGAATTCCTAACCTCAAGTGATCCGCCCACCTTGGCCTCCCAAAGTGCTGGGATTACAGGCATGAGCCACCATGGCTGGCCAATTCAATATTTTTCTGACAAGAAACATGAATATCAATAAGGCTAATCATGCCCTTTAGGTAAGCAGTGAGTTTATAGTACATAAAAAAAAACCATAATGATAAATAAAATTAATACTGAAGATTAGTAAAATGCATATGAATTAATCTCATTCACAAGCACAGAAACTACTAGGACAAAGGTTAATTTCCAGGCGGGAAAAATACTAAACAAAACCAAAGAGGCCAGCCATGGTGGCTAACACCTGTAAATCTCAGCACTTTGGCAGGCTGAGGGGTGAGGATCCCCTCAGCCCAGGAGTTCAAGACCAGCCTGGGCAACATAGGGAGACCCCGTCTCTACAAATGTAATAAAAAATATTGGCTGGATATGGTGATGGACACCTGTAGTCCCAGCTTCTCAGAAGGCTCAGGCGGGGTAACTGCTAGAACCAGGAGTTTGAGGTTGCTGTGAGCTATCCTCCCACCATTGCACTCCAGCCTGGGCAAGAGCAATATCCTGTCTCAAAACAAAAACCAGAAAAATGCTTATAATTAAAATGCTTAATAAAAATATAGCTCTTGGAAAAAAAGATTAAAACTAAAACCTGAGATTGTTATAGCTTTAAAATTATTTTCTTGTGTATTATTTCAATCGACCCTTACCATAACCCTCTAAAATAGAGAAGATCTTATTTATTTTATTTATTTATTTATCACATTTTATCCATGAGAACACTGAAGCTCCCAGGAATTGAACAGCCAAAAGTTAGAAACCAACCAAACGGCAGAGCTGAAGCTAAACACTCATTCCCACGGGGTTTTTTCTCTCACAATACCACACTACTTCTTCTTTATAATAATAATTATGTACAACAAACACTGAGTACCTACTATCTGCCGAATTTGTCTTCGGTGCTTTACATGTATAATAACATGTAAACCTCCTAACAGCCCTATAAAAAGTGGGTACTATTTTTGTTCTCCCATTTATAGGTCACTGAGACACTGACAAGGTAACTTATTTCCCTTACAGATATCTGATAAACTGGAATTTGAATACTGATTTGACCAGAACCTATGTCATTCTATCCTATTATTAAAGGATTAAATGATTATTAATCAAAAAATGGTATTAAATTATCACAGCAGGCCTATTTATAACAGTATTTTTTTCTTTAACTTATAATGAATACACAAGCTGGATATGTACACAGGTAAAATCTCACACAAGTAAAATCTTATGTTACGAAAATTATTAAAAATGAAATATCTATGTAACAAAAATATTTCCAAGCTGCAGTTTATATCTTGATATTTTAAATAATATTCTAGGCCTGGCACAGTTGCTTATGCCTATAATCCCAAGAGTTTGGAAGGCCAAGGCAGGAGGATTGCTTGAGCCCAGGAATTCAAGGCTTTAGTGAGCTATGATCCTGCCATTGCACTCTAGCCTAGGCAACAGAGTAAGACCCCATCTCAGGAAAAAAAAATTCTAGAGATGGTCTCACTCTGTCTGTCTTCCAGGCTGAAGTGCAATGGAGCAAACTCGGCTCATTGCAGCCTCTGCCTCCTGGGCTCAAGAAGTGATCCTCTTACCTCAGCCTCCCTAAAAGCTAGAACCACAGGTGCATGCCACTATACCCAGCTAATTTTTTTGTATTTTTTGGTAGAGACGGATTTTGTCATCTTACCCATGCTGGTCTAAAACTCCTGGGCTCATCCAATCCGCCAGCCTCAGCTTCCCAAAGTGCTGGGATTACAGACATCAGCCACCATGCTCAGCCAGAAGAATTATTTTAAATAACAGAAACAATATTGTATACCCCAAAACTATAATAAAAAGCCTTAGAGTTAACTGTAATGGAAATTAAACTGTTAATATACAACACATTTTGCCCACTTTTAAAGAAAGCACATAAAAGATCACCTTAATTATCTACCATGAGTATACACCACTGAAAATATCTAAACCATGATTTTTTTTTTGGCAAAGACCGTTTATATTATTTTCTCAACAGATACTTACTAGGCAGTTTATATAACATTACCTCTACTCTTCACAACAACTTAAAAGGTTAGGCATTATTACTCCAGCTAACAGAAAAGTATAGAAAAAAATTTTAAGATAAATCAATCAATTATGTGTAAATCTTATTTAGAAAATATTTCCAAATTGTCAAATATTTAGATATTGGGAAGAAGCAATAATCAGACTATCCTTCAATTTGAGATAAATGATTAGATGTATCCTGATGTATCAAAATGCAACATGTTTTTATTACTTGTTTGATAAACTACTCATTAAAAAATCCTTTTTAAATGTACCTCACCGACCTGGAATGTACTTTCTTAAACACATTACTGTTAACAACTTTTATCATGCTAGAAGACGCTATCTAAAATAAAATTATTTTGGGGAAGAATATAAATCAGTTAAGTTTCCTATGCACTGTATATGGTACAATGCCATAATCTATTCTAACTATATATTAAATAAGCTGAACTTCCTGTTACTTAAAATTCAGAGGAAATATCTCAAGGCATAAAGAACTGATAGTCTTTGATAATGATAAAATATTTATTTAATATTTCATTCCAAATCAAGTCTATAAAATATAACATTTAAGGTAACTTTCCAGTTCAATTGATCAGAAGTTTCTTCACTTTAAGTTATTCTTGGTTTAGAAATAAAAATATAGTACATCAAGCTGGGCATGGTGGCACATGCCTATGGTCCCAGCTATTAGGGAGGCTGAGGAGGGAGTATCTCTTGAGCCTAGTAGTTAGGTCAGCATGGGCAATTTCGTGTAAAAAAAAAACAAAAACAATACAGTGTATCATATTTTTAACTAGCAACATTTAAGTTAATCACAACACCAAAAAAGCTGCTCAGTTAAAATATACAAAACTATCGGCAATATTTATGTAACCTCTGAACAGGAAGAATTAAATCAAATCCAAATAATGTTTTGTTGTTGCCCGAAAGCAACAAAAATTACAGTGAAGGATTTACTTTTTAATCTACCAAGTTGAACACAGGTAACTAATAAGTTTTTAATTTCTCATGAAACCTAAGAACTCTGAGGTAAGTTACAGACATGTTTTAAAAGGTTACACTGAATATCTGTACATGGTTTGACACTCATATTTTTATTTAAAAACCAATTCTTTGATTTACTGCATTCATTTGTTGTCAACAGTCTTTTAAAATAAAAGAGAAATTGAAAATAAGTGAGAACATGCAACACCAAAGGCTAACACTAACGTAAACTATGAACTCTGTGATTATGATGTGTCAATGTACATTCATTAATTGAAACAAATGTGCCACTCTGGTAGGGGATGTTGATAATGGAGGATGCTATGCATTTGTAGGGACAAAGGTACATGGAAAAATCTATGTATTTTCCTCTTAATTTTGCTGTGAACCAAAAATGCTCTTTAAAAAAAAAGTTTTTTAAAAAGTAGGAGAAAAATAATTTAAGAAGTACAGCAATAATCTTTAAAATAGGAGAAAGGACTACATCTTGAATATGTACCCAATTCACATTTCACATTTAAATTGAATCAGACTATTTTTGGAGAACTTAAATACACAAAAGAGTCTGAAAAATGCACCACTACTTGAAAATCAAAAGTATCTTTAGGGTGATATTAAAAAAATCAAATAAAATTTTATTTTATAATAAATGCCTTTAAATGTGATGTTATGATTAAACGGCCTTAAAGCATTTAGTTTAGGATTCTCTGAAATTAGTCAACTGGGCAAATCACCTTAAAAATCTGGTAGGTTATAAAACATTTTTAAAATATTAAAATATATAACTCACTATACAAATGAGCTATAACTGTTTATGATCACATTTTTAAGTTTCCAAGACATCTATCTAAATTTTTTTAATGGCATTTTAAGCAATTCAGAGAATAATCATCACACATACTCTTCATGCGAAAAATGATTTTATGCTTAACTATAAGAAAACTAAACACAGCTAATTAGCAACAAAATATTATGAAAAGCCCTTAAAAATGAACATAATGAAAGAAATTTGTTTTCCTACACTGTATAATTAAATATAGAACAACTCTGTATTAGATCAATTGATTGAACTGTGTATAATACTTACATTTTTTATATTTTTAAGTATTAGTTATCTCTAAATGTTTTCATATCTCATACTGTTAACAATGCTTTCTAAGTTTAACTCCATAACAATATTGATTCTTATTTCTTCTATTTCCATTACTCCATGAGATATTTTTGAAGCAAAGGAACATAAAATATATAAAGCCTTTCTAATAGGGGCATTTGAATTATTCATAAAGATCAAACTCTAATTCAGAAATAAAGACCATAAGAAGAAAACACCAATACTTGAAAGCTAAATGAAGATGAATAAAGGTAAATTATTAATAAACATTTAGGCCTACTGAATAATGGTAACTAAATTGCAATAATTTTGAGATTACTCTTTGGGAAAAAAAGAGATACATACATTATGCATACATTATTGCATACATTATGAAATAAAATACATTTATGTTAACAATTATATCATACTTGATGGCAAGGAATTCCAAGTATATATACACCCAATATGTGAAGAAAGTATTAATATGCACATAAGCTGAGGAGAGGGTAATAAAGATAATGTATTCTGTACCTCCCAGAACAAAATCAAATTCAAATGATCATTTTATCTTATTAGGTAAGATAATGACTTTGGAAATCACTATCAAAATCTACCTACAGAAAAACTTATATGATAACAAACATCAACAGGTAGTTATTAGGTGAACATTGCCCTTCTCCAAAAGAGAGCTGATATTTAATTACCATTCAATTCCTCTAAATTACCACCAAATATTTAAGTCTTATTAAAAACTTTTAATGTTTCAAAACTGGCAGTAACATTTTCCAGGTAATGTAAATGGTATCCTACAATCTCACTATGATTAAAAAAAAAAAAACGAAAAAAACTGATAGGAGTATTAATTACTAGCACTTACAAAATAATCATATTCTAATTTATGAAATCACCTTAGTAAGAATCTAGACTTACAAATCTGTATTAACCATGTATATCCTTACTTAATTGAAACTAATCTGTGTTTGCACTAGACAGGTAAGCTATTCTTTAAAATTTATATTTAAAAACGAAAATCATCAAAAATTTCATATTTTATCAAATAGTAAGAAAAATCTTCAAAAACAGTGAGATACGACAAAATTCACAAATATAATACTTATATATTTTGCTAATTTTTAAAAAATAAAATTTTATGAAAAAATTCATAAAATAATATTATTGAACTGTATCAATGTTTCACAATTAACATAAGTCAGAATACATATTTTCACATCATAAAAACATGACTATTTAAACTACAAGTTAACATTAGAAAATCAAATGAAGACTGTCATTTTAAACCACCAATGGTTACACACCATCCTCAAACAGCAGAATCTCACAGCATTTATCAACATGTCTAAAGAGAGAGAAAGTACAGCACCCAGGCATGTGTTTATTTTGAGGATTTGGTGACATCACAGAAACTACAAGAAAGTTTGACTGTATTACTGCCAATAAATTTTAAGTGGAATTATATAACTATAAAATACATAACTACAAATACACAGCTCTATTTTAAAACACATATATATATATTCTCTTTATTTTGAAGCAACTGAATATATTTTTATATGCAGTTACTTGCAATCAATATTTTTAAGCGAAAAAGTATCCAAAGTGCCTTGGCATAAATTTTTATGTATTTATTAAAGACACTAAAATATTTTTGTTTTTTATTTCCTCAAATATACATTGTTAAAAATGTTTCAGAATACTTCAAAAGAAAAAAAAAAAATCCAATGACACATGTGCTTCCAAACACTCCAAAAATACTATCATATATTTAAAGTATTTTGAGTGGATATAGGTCCAGTTGAACATTTAAAATTTCTAATCATCTATGATACATATCCTTTCACAACAAAATATTGCACAAATATAAAAACCTGGTATGTTTTCAAAAATGCTTATATAATTTAAAAGGCTTCTAAAATAATAATAAAAATGTTTTTTGAAATTCTATGAAATAGTCCTGAATTGCAACCTGATTCCATAAGGGATGCAAACATAATACGTATATCATTTACAACCAACTATTACTCGTAGTTGCTTAGCTAACATCAGTAGGATTCCTGCCTTCTTCAAAACAATTATTCATACAATTTATATACAATTTATGTATATTATAATATAAGACAGAAACCTCTTTAGGCATCATTTAATGCTGTCCTCTTAGTATATACATGAACTGTATGTATATATTGTATGTAACTGAAGATTAAAGCAAGTCAACTATTCAAAAATCAATGTTTATAGTCTAGAAACAGCTATATATTAAAAAGCTTTAGCAGCTATATGTTTTAATTCAGTGAATAGAGGAATGTTTATCAACATATAATCATTAAATAGCATAAATATAAATGTCTCATGGTTCTAAACATTAACATTGATTAATAAGATATCTAACATTTGAATATTTTAGAAGGTAAACATAGAAAATCAAATTATAACAAGGTGTGACCAGACAAAGAAGAAAAAGGCTATTTTTTTCATTTATCTATAAAACAAATTTATGAGATCGTAAAAAACAATTTAACAACCTAAAGAAGGTTCAAAGGGGAAAGAAAGAGCCTGAGAGAAAATGGGTTTGTCAATGATTTTAGTCATCCAGTCTTAGAGGGGAGAAAACAGAAAATGTAGCTTCATTTTGCACTATAAAATAGGAAGTATAAAATCCAGTAGTCTGCATGTAGACTCCTATTTGTGTATTTAAATCCTGTTTCAATTCACAGATTATGCTGATCCTTCCACATGTAAACAGCCAATAATGATGGCCAGGCCTTCAGGAAAGGAAAACACACACCACACAGCAAGGTCAGGAAGCTACCAAGCACCACAGGACAACAGATCAAAACAGAATGGTTTCATATGTTTCTGTTGTTTATATACTTAATTTGAAGATGATATTCCTTAGGGGAGGGGGTATAAATATTACTAGGAACATGCAACACAGCATTAAATACATACTTTTCAAGCAAATATATCAAGTATTTCATGCACGTATCTGTCAATCTGTAATATTAACAGCCATTCACTCAATTATTTTTAACTTAGATATGAAGCCAAAATAAACCTCTTTATTTCTAACTATGAATTCACTGCAGAGAATTTATATTTACCTTTTTCTGAGGAAACAGGCTTGCATAAACGTATCTTTTTTACTATAAGGGGATTAAGCAGTAGAAAGAAGTAAAGGCAGAAGAGGTATTAATTCGTTATTTCCTGGGTAAAATTTTGAAAATGGGAAGCAATGAAATTGGTATTAAAACATCTTTAAAAATTACAACACAACATGAGCAAAGGTGGAAATTTACCCCAAGTAGAAGACTAGCACATTTTAAACACACAAGCTAGAGCCGCCTCTGGCCACATGTTTTTTTGAGTTCAGTCTCTTAAAGAGACAGTATACTTAGACCAATGACGACACAGAGCACCTTTCTAAAATGTTTGTCCAGCATCCCAGTACTGCACGCATTTCTTTACAACCATACTAGGCCAACAGTGTTCTATTTTATTTTACTGTGAAGTCAAATTATTTTGGTCTGAATCTACAAAATGACAACAGGACAAGCAGCGATGAAATAATAAAGGGAGCTACTGTGACTAGAGGTATCTAAAATAAGGCAACCTATACATTTCTTTTAACACTAAACTGTTTTGATTTGTTTTTTCGGCCTTAAAATTATCATGTTTCTTCATTCATTTTTCTACCCATTCACCAGATACAGGCAACAGAGTATATTGTAATACAGAGTATACTGTAATACCAGAAGCTATATGAACACAATTTCGCTGGAGAATGAAGTAAAGGGAAATGCTAATAACGTCAACATGAATATAAATAGTAAAATTTCAAATCTTTTCTCTTTAGGCATATACCCAGGACGAGGCCCACACACGTACCTTAAACGTTGGACTAACTAATGATTGCAGGGAAGATTTTGTCTTTCAATATACCAAAAGGCATCTTCTTATATGTCTATTGACATAACCACTGATCAGCTCCTCCACAAGGAAAAAGATGAAGAGGGAGAAAAAAAAAGCTTGGCTTACTTGGTGTACAAATACATCGACTGGAATATCCAAGGGACTTCCCTCTCGGTTTATCATGGAGATGAATCCAAATCCCATGCGCACATTGAACCACTTACAGTGGCCAGTTCCGTGCAAAACCTGGGATTCCTCCTCTGCCGGCTCCGGCAGCTTCCCGGGCTCTTCTCCACCACCTTTGCTCGCCCCGCCTGAGAAGGAACAGGACAAAAAAAGTCAGTCTGTATTCCCATTCATTGTGCATTCAAAGATTAAAAAAAAAAAAAAAAAAAAAAAAAAAAAAAAAAAAAAAAGTTGCCTGCCTAGAGGTGAGGGGGGAAGGGTAACAGAAAAAAACATTTAAATAAATGGTTTGACTTCTTTTCTCCTACCGAAAATATTTAAAATGAAAAGGGTTAAAAGGAAAAGCGGGGGAGGGGGGAAGTCACACTGTTCTATCGATCACACCAACTTCCACGTTTCTATACATACGTGTACTTTTTCATTTAACTCCATTTTTCAGCCACATTTTACATTACAGCATGCGATACTTTACTTGTATATTGCTGATTTAATACTGATCCCATTGACAAAGAGAAATTTTCAGCAAAACTATTCTCTCCGGCGGGCACGAGGAAAGAGAAATCGTGAAGATGGTTTAGAGCTACTAGTTAATGCACAAGGGGCAGCAGTGAATCCAGCGTTATTTGCAATGTGCATTCCCCTCCCCCCCATAACTTTCAATTAAAGTTGGGGTGGAATGGGGGAGGGGGCAGGTGTATAAAAGTTTTCTTGGGCTCACTAACTGAAACTGCGCTTAATCACACTCACACAATTCAAACAATAGCCCCCTGAAAGCTTTTCAAGTTGTGAATCAGTGTGGGCGGTACAAAACATTTTTGGAGATCTATAACAATAGGTTTGCCGAAAGCCCCACTGCGTGATGGGGGGTTGGGAGGTAATGCCCAGTATTGGGGTAAAAGGGGAAGGGGGGGACGGTCAAAGAAGGGTGGGAGAGGGGGAGGGGGAGGAGAAAAGAAGAAAGAAATTCACAGTAAAACAATAGAAAACAAAATTAACCTTCGGCCATGTTGCCCCACGGGCCCTCAGCTCCAAACTCGTGAGATGAAAACTTTCCCTTTGGAACGGAGTGATCTTCTGCATCAATCTAACATCTTGATTTTGTGCGATCACAAATTTAGCTCGCATGGTCTAATGTGCTTTCCTTCTTTTGATTTTTTTCTCTCCTCTCTCCAGTTTCTGGCCCCCTGAGCACACGTGACTTTGTCAATTACATGCTTTCTTGCTACTAATTTCACCTCGTATCCTTAAGGGGCTGGCAAGAGGAAGAGATAACCAATCGCCATTTCATCTATGCTGACATCAAAATAATTTATGAATGAACAGGAAAAACTCAAAACATGTTATCTTAAAGACATTTTGGAATGCTTCTTTAGGATAAATCAGAATGCTGATTTCGTGCTTCTACCTAAACACAATGGAGGGTCCTCGTGAAACATAAATTTAGAAAAAAAAGCCACAGTCATATATGTGCACACGCGTGTCTTACACACAAGGCTGACTAAATAAAATCATGGTGGGAGGGGTGGTCGTTTAAATAAAACAACTGATGTTAACGCTTTTTTTCTCCTTAAGAATTCAGCTATTCCATGGCTGTAAGCCTGCTTGGAACGCTAATTTCATATTTAATGAAATTCTTAGAGGAAAATACATAATTTATAAAAGATCTAATTAAACCTAATTACATCCCCATGAAACTTTAGATAATGAAAACACACCTAGGAAAAGGCAGAGACACATAATTACCTGATTATGCCCAAAACTGCTTCAAATTTAAAACAAAATCCTACTGGAAAAATCGTTATCACCTTCACATAGTCAAATTGTGTTTAGGTAAATCATTTTTGAAAATTTTAGAGGGGGTTGGTAAGGAATTGTACTTCACAGGTTTCTCTGCCATCTCTTTCCGGGGGAGGAGATGTGATTAATGACTTCCTAAATAACAGCCCAGTTTTCCAGCCTAACATAGAGTGAACCTCAATCAGTGGCAATTGTTCCCCAAGAGCCGGAGGACACAGGGCAGGAGGGGGAGGGGATCGCTAGGCAGGGGAGGTGACGAGGAGCGGCCAGGACAGGCGGCAGCAGAGCCAGAGAAAGAGGTGGGAGAGAAAAAAAGCCGGCGCGGGCAGGGGGTGGGGTGGAGAAAGGACAAGTGGGAGAAAAAAGGTAAACTCGTATCATATCGAGTTGTACTCTGACATTTTAAAAGTCCACTACCAGTGGCTAGAAGAGTTGAATAAACGAAAATGTAACAACGGATGAAGCTCCTACCGTCCTTCTTCTACTGACCCCCAGTTTCAAAATGCTTACCCTTTACCTTTCAAACTGGTTCAAATGATGCTGGCAACGGTATTACCACCCTTATCGAATACTACAATAAATAGTATAGATTAACTAAAAATGCTTTATTTCCTTTAAAATATGAAATATCGCCTATTTTAAAACCTTAAAACGTACGACCAGACTTTCCTACCCCACCCCCAATTTTCTTAAACGAGCAGTTTACCAAGCAACTAACTGTTCAGATACCACTTCCTTCGACAAAGCTACTCAGTTGACCCTCCCCCTACCATGCCAGCAATCCCCCTCCCAGTCTCTCCAAACACGTCCACACTACAACACTGTTTCACACAAGCTAAAATGTAGGGATTATGAATCGAAGAGCTATGGAAAAAGCTGCATACACCTATTTATACTCCCTCCCCATATTAAACAACTGAATATAAATTTAATTGGTTCAGATTGGAAAATGGATGTATATAAAAATATAAGTTATTTTCAGCTGTTTGTGATAAAAGGTTTCATCAAAACTAATCAATTTGGAAAGATTTTTTTTTTTTTGTCTGTTATTCCTTTTGTTATTTCTCAGGAAAAGGGACTGGCTTTCTCATTTTTTTTTTTTTTGGAGGCATAACCATGTGCCAGCTGTTAGAAAAGAAGAGGTGTAAAAGTCCAATGATTTTGAAAATGTAACAAAAGCTCAAAGCTCTGAAAAGATTATTTACTAACAAAACATTTACTAGGCATTATTTTGATGGTAGAAATTACTTCTATTATACTGATCACACTGACTTACAAGAAAGTAATCTCAATGATGGCATTACAAGCTAAGCTAGTGACATAATATGAAATCGAAAAAGTAATTTATGTGTTTTTCATATTTTAAAAAATCACTTAAAAAAATCAACATCTGGTATCAGAGGAAAAAAATCTCATAAAGTGTTCACATAAATTGAGGTGAAGTGCTATTATTTACATAAAAGTAATAATCACAAAATTCACAGGGCAGTATAGTTTGGCTTTGTAAAATATTTATGGTAAATAACACTTTGTTTTTAATTAGAAAACAGTTTAATCATTATAAAACCAGAGTCATAATAGGTAGATAGATTCAGAATCTCTGTTCATTGTTAAATTTGATGAAATTCGAATTTATTAACATGGATGAAAAGTGTGGAATACCATAACTGAACCACACTGTATAGTTATGAGATTCACAGTCTTGCCTAATTGGGGGCCTCCAGTATTAGTGGAATTAAGGTAAGGTTCACTGGAGTGGTCACTGGTGTCAGAGGTTATCGACTCATTCATTTCCTGAGAGGAACATCAGCCTTTCAAGTTGTGTAGAAGGCTTTTTCCAACTGGGAACCCTAAAAAATCCTCTAAAATTCATTCACGAAGAATTTAAGACAAATGCATTTACATACCTTGGGGGAGGGTAAAAGAAAGGGGAAGAGAAGAGGCGAGGGAAGGGTAGAGGGAGAAGGAAGAAGAAAGCAAGGAAGTTGGAAAGGGAGAGAAGTAAAAGGAGAAACATTGAGAAACACAAAATAATCACTCACCAATTCAAGAATATGGCAATGTCTTTTCTGTGCCTTCCCGCAAAACTTTTGAGCCTAAGACCCTTTTATAATATAAACTGCCCATAAGCTCTTAAGCTCCTAGAGTGCTTCTTTCACATAAAATCGTCCTGAGTCTCCTAGAATGCTTTCCAATTTGTCACTTTCCTGAAGTCTTCTGGTTTTAATTTTTTTCTCATTTCCTACTTGTTTTTAGTGCCTGAAAGACCTGTTTGACTCAAAACCCATGTTTTATTCTGCAAAAGCCAAATACTTTATAGCTTGACTTATCATGGTTCTTTCAAAATGTCTTTACAATGAGTTCAAGTAGCTACAAAGAATCGTCAATGCACTGGGGGGTACAAGCAAGGAAATAACCTATCATATGCCTGGTTGGCTATCGCAATCTTCCCCATTTAAAACACGAGGTACACATTTTCCTAGACTTTTTTTCCTCCAACAGTACAATACAAGCAGCCGAAAGAGGTGCCAGAGCCCACCGTCGTTGTTTTCAACTATAAGGAATGAGTGACTTCGGTTAAAGCTGAAACAATGCTTCGGTTCTTCCTAAAACTAGGAGGAGGGGCTGTGGCAATGCGGCAAGTGACTCCACCCGTCCTCTCCTCCCCGCAAATAAGGCGGGGTCTGTAGCACAGTGCTGCCATCGCAACCCGTCTCTCCAGGCAGGTCACTCCCCAGGCTGCCCGAGACCTGAGACCCCAGACCCCGCGCCAGCATATCTAAGCTTTCCCTCCACCTCCTGCCTCCGCAGCTTCCTCTCACCTTTCTCTCCTCAGTCACTTTTCCCTTTATTCATCACCTTACCATCTTCTCTCTCAAAGATGGGTCGATCCAGAGAAGGCTGGTGATTTCTCACTAAGGGACTTTTACATTTGTCATCCTGTCCCCAAGAACACCAAACAAAAGAAACTCCTGCCTTCACCACTATGGCAAAAACACTATGCGCGACCTAGCATTTTTACTGAATTTCCAGATGTGTATCATTTATAATTTGATCCCTTTTCCTATGAGATGCCAGAATTTCAAAAGCTAAGTGCAGTCCATACCCAAGAAAATGACCACCTCCACCCCCACCAGGCCATGCCTAAAACGGAGCTGTCTTCCAGCAACCCCGGCGCTGTCCTTTCGGGAAGCCGCGATGGCAAACGTTGCCCCGGGGCCTTCGGAGGATCAAGAAAAAACGTGGCGGGAAGGGGCTGGACGCGATTTTCGGGATCTCCCTCTTGGCCCCAGGCAAGATCTCTCCCCTCTGAAAGCCGCCGACCCGCCCGTCGGGCAAACTGTCCGGATTCCTCCCACCGCGTTTTTGTAAAGCACTTGGTGCTAACTTTCTTGACATTCCTACCACATGGAGTCAAATGTAAGGCGCGCCCGACTGGGTGCATGGATCTTGCAGCAGAGGCACTTCAGAATATAGATATGGTCACTTTGCTTTTGTTTACAAAAAGCAAAATTCCATTCTCGTTTAATTTCCTTGTCTGGAGGCAAAATGCTCCGGCTTCACAAAATGGGTCCAATTTTAGAATAGGTACACAGAGGTAAAAAAAAATCTCTTAAGACTTTCCTTAAATACCTTAACACACTATCCCCATAATAATTAAGTAAAATTATGGAAATACAAACGGATTAGCATAAATTTTAAGTTTTCCAGACAAACTGCCTTTATATTTCAAAATTTGCCTTTATATTTCAAAATTTGCAAATGCTTCCTTCTTTTTGGTTAGTTACATTTCAGCAAAATATTTAGAACAAAATTCAGAAAAGGAGCATTGTTTTAAGACTAACATTCCGTAGAAAGTATTTTTTAACTTTTCAAAAAAATTATACATAACTGTAGAAATATCTTTTTAAAAACCTGGAATAGCAAAAATCCTATTACATTAACGTACTTCTCTCCCAATGAGAAGGAAAAATATTTTCGAAACTGTGCTCAACAAATACTTTCTTAAATGACTTTAATTATAACAGTAACAGGTTAGAAAACTCATTTTGTACTAAGTTTTACATTACTTTGCCTAGAATAGCACAAAAGGAAGCTTCATGTTTTAGTTGCAAAATGAAAGTATTTTTTCAACTGTACTACTTGAGCATGTATGTTTCCTAATTTAAAGATCTTTTTGCAATAAATAGCATGAGTCTGTGGAGAAACACTAAATAATGTTAATATACTATTCTTTCTTCCTTCCTCAAAGCAATGAATAAAAGTATTCTTTAAAGCTTTATTTCATCAAAAGAAATAATCAACTGAAATAAGAATGTGGACTGTCTCCCTGGTATTTGTTTCAATATTTACCCTCTGGATTTATTTGGGGAGAGAGGGCAAGTATATCCGAAATGAAAAAGGAAAGAAGAGTAGTAGCAGGGTAAAAGATGAGAGAAGTGAAAAGAAATCTTCAGGCTTTAAAGATGCCTGTGTGTGTGAGAAGCAAATTTGTGGAGGAGAAAAAGCATCAATTAGAAAATGGAGGCCAAAATTCTGTTCCTATTTACCAACCTGTCGCCTTGGGCCAATAACTTCTCTGAAACTCAGTTTCTTCATCTGTATAGTGAGGAAACTGGACCAGTGGATATTCAAAGTCTTTTAGCCTAAAATGTAATCTCTAGAAACAACCATTCTTCTGGTGAAAGTGATACCTTTTCCCTCCGATCCCCTTTATAATCACAAGGAAATACAGACATGAAACTTTATTGCAGTCACTTAACACATTGGTGTTAACATTATTTCCCAACAAAAAACAAAAAGGTCTCTGGACTGGCTCCAACGAAAAATCACAGATGATAATAAGGAGAAAAAAATTTAAAAAATAAATGAAAAGAAAGCAATAATAAAAGGAAACTAGTTGGTATACTAAAACATTTATAGTAACTTTGGAGAATTGCTTTTTTCATGATATTCAGTAGAGCATCATCTCTATGTCAAGATTCACTCAAAAAAAAAAAAAGCTGTTCCTCAAATGGAAATACCTTATCATGGTTTCCTTGTTAAACTTTTTGATCCTTACTGGTTTCCTCTTGCTACCCACAATCCTATATTTGATAAGTTTAAAAACAGAATAACATCATTTTACTTGTAGTTATTATTAAGTCATATACTTTGCAATATCACAGCTCCTATGTGTGTCTTCAAAGTGGTACCAGTCAAGCCAGAGTAATAAATTATTATCAAATAAGATTGCTACTAAAAGCTAGTGCTATAACTTTTAAGCTAATTTTAGCAATATAAGAGAGTATGTGAAAAGTCTAGTTTTAAAATATTAAAGTTCAAATGACTCAGTTTTGCAGCATGAAAATGAGCAAATTCTGATATGTTCATGAAAAGCAACACAGAGCTTCCTGGGTAAGAAAAATTTCCTCAAAATGTCTAATGTATTATATTGTGCTATTTATGTTACAATAAATTATTTTAAAACAGCACCATGTCTTCATTTTTAATTTAGTTCAGCAGGTATCTGTTAGTGCCTATTTTACTTTGCGAGTTACAAAAATAAACAAGCCATGAATACTTTTCATTTATCTCCATAAACACTTAAATATCTATTATCTATGTTGCTTAAGTTACAGAAAAAGGAATCACAAAATACAATACTGCTAAAAGTGGCAGTGGGGGAAAGGAGTTAATTAGAAGAGGTCATCCACATAATTCTTGTGGGAATACCAGTTTTTTAGATGGAGTGATCAGGATGGAGTATAGGAGGACTTGGTACCCATCTTGCCAAAGTAGAAAGGATGAATTCCTGAGGGCTGTCAAGTTCTCATATGCCTCAAGTGACCTTGATCTTTTAAAACATTAATTAAATAAAATATTTAAAAAAAAAAAAAAAAAGACTGACCTGGGGCTGGGGCTGGTGAAACCTGCTTGAATGGCTTCATCCTCTTCTGAAGAACCTAAAATCAGAGAGCTCAAGTCAGTACTACATTAACTGCCTATTTAATTGCCTCTTCTTCATCCTAATGGCCATTAGAAAGCAATAAAATGCCCAGGTTCTGACTCTGTGAAGAGACCTGTAAAGTTTTTTTTTACAGTTTAAGACTCACCTAGCAAAATTCAATTGGCATATACTTGCCTTATATTTCTACTAGAGGACACTGGTTTAAAAGAACATTTAAGACCATTAAGATACAGTCAAAAGATCCCAATTTCATGAACAATGCAGTTAAAATTTTAATATTTAATTTTACATTGTAATTTTAAAACAATAGTTTTTCCAAGCACAGTTAAAATCTACCTAACCTAGAATATCATGTTTCTCAAAGAACCGATTTATATGACTATTCTCTTCAGATACATTTTAGAAGATAAATCATGAGAATCTAATGATGGTACTATAAAATTGTTAACAGTCAAGTGAATGAAAAATTACATTAATGGTAATACACTTAATCATTAAGTATATTTGAAAGTATCTAGTAGGCATTAACCCATATTTTTAAATGGGTTAATGTTTGTTTAAAAAGCAAAGTTGTCATTTTTAAAATATGAGTAAATATTGATGTTTCTAATATATCCATTGGCAGATGCCACAACACAAAAAAACTTGCAATAAAGAGGCCACATAGTAATGAAGTATAGTGATTGTAAGAGGAACTCCTGATGACTACTAAATTATTGCTTTTATCCTCGGGTCAGAGTTACTAAGGTTTATAAAACAGATTGGTGTAAACATGCATACACTCACCTGCTACACCCAGAATTGTCTTTCCTTAACTAAGTTTTACACACCATACCTACTATAACAACTCATACACACACACACACACACACACACACACACACACACACACACAAAAGCCATTCTGCACAAATTCTTTAAGTTGCAATCTAATTTTCTTCTCAAAAGGAAATGGAGAATTTTCCAAGTGCAGAGTTCTACTGAATGTTGACCCAAGGTTCTTTTTACAAAGGATGACAATCTCGCTGAGTTAAATTTGAAAATAGAGGAAGAATGTGAACAAAAGGCACGTGAACCTCTGTACATTAAATCTTTCAGTTATCCTGTGTTTACAACCAAAAGATACAAGACAATGACAGATCCTAACTTTAACAAAATTCATTATAGACACTTATTGAAATAGAGCTTTCCTTTAAATTGATCCTGTATCAAGTTTTATTTTGCACATCTGGCTTATGAGTCTATTTAATTATTGTACATAAATATTTCCATACAACTGTAGCTTATGCCTTTCTAATAGTCCACAGCGTATTCTTAATCCTACCTGCTTGTATTTACAGAAGAATTCAAGCCAACATGTTTTAAAGATGTGTAAACACAAGAGATAAGATTTGTAAAAAAAATCTTTGTAAATAATTTGGACAAATTATCACAAATAGGTTTAATAAAGTCAAAATCCAATAATGTAAGAAAGTTAGCTAAATAATGTTATTTAATTCAAGAGCTCTAACTATAAGCTTTTGGAGTTTTTTTTTAACAGCCAATTTGATAATAATGTTCAGATTTTTTACTATTCAAACTTATACATGATGTTCTTGGTTATACTAGTTTTAATAATGTCCTCTTCAAAAGAAAAGTAACATGAAATTATTTCACAATTATTGTAGTTCACTGATTTTAATGGTTTAAAATTGTTCAAAAACAAGAGTACAAAAAATAGAATTAAGTTTAAATATAGATATTATTATGTATCCATCCAATACTTACTGAACAACTATGACAGGAATGAGACAGGTATAAGCTGTAGAATATTTTTAATTTTAAATGTTAAAATTTAAATTTTAAATTTAACATCTTTTTCTAGGTGACTGTTTTTTGGAATGAAATATCAGGAGTTAAATAATTCTTCAAATGCATGAATACTCCAAAAAATAGCCACCCACATTTTATACAAGTATTTATATTGAAAAATTTTTGGTAAAATATTTTATTTAATAGAGTTCATTAAGTTTTCTTAGAAAACAAAAACCTAAACTTGTAAAATCCCAAAATACACTTCTCTGCTCCTACACTAGAATAATCTCTGTTCATCATTTAGATCTCTACTTAGAGCTCTTTTTCATACTGTTCCATATTGAATACAATGTCTCCACCATGTAATAGTATACTGTAGTTTATTGTAACACTCCATGAAAATGTTCTCTCCCAACTGAACTCTATGCTCTGTGATTAGAGAGACTATGCATATTTAGCCCATTATCATAATTCTGACATTATTTTGTATCCATTATAATTTTTGAGCCAATGACAAGGAATTCCTGTACCTCGGTTGATTATTCCTAGGCTGACTTTTATAAAAAAACAAATGGACCTGTACACAAAATGTTCTGTTAAACCATCTTTCCATAAAAAATAATTGAATAGACAATCTCTTACAAATATAATATACATATATTACAAATATAAAATGCATATATACAAAATAATTCCAATTATTTTATTTTAAATATATGATTTACTGCTATAGGAGTGCCTAAATTATAAACAGTATCCAACACAAACATTCTTAAAGTCACACTTCCTATTAAAACATACAACAATATTCTTCTCAAATACGTCATATATCGTTCATTGTTAAAATCCACTGTTGTAACTAAAAGTAAAGGAAAATGACTGCTATTATGAATTATATATTGTAATCCATTTAAAAATTGCCAGCCAGTGTGGTGGCTCACGCCTGTAATCCCAGCACTTTGGGAGGCCAAGGCCAGTGGATCACTTGAAGTCAGGAGTTTGAGACCAGCCTGGCCAACATGGTGGAATCCATCTCTACTAAAAATACAAAAATTAGCCAGGTGTGGTCGTGCATGCCTGTAATCCCAGCTACCTGGGAGGCTGAAGCAGGAGAACTGCTTGAACCCAGGAGACAGAGTTTGCAATGAGCTGAGATCCACTCGAGCCTGGGTTACACAGTGAGACTCTGTCTCAAAAAATAAAAATAAAAAATTGCCAAGCTGTTTGAAGCTTACAGAATGAAGGGACCAATAAAAATAAAATACTACTACATTTCACATTACTCAGAATTTTACTTCAATTCACATCACATTAACTTTTATTTCTAATACTAAGAAATGCAAAACTTAAAATTTTAAGTTGCAAAAATGATTTCATTACTTATTCTCATCTCCAGAATTTTTCAACATTTTAAAAAAATAAGATAATTTTTTGTTTCTGTTATAGTCAGTATTTTCTAAAATAATATAAGTGTAAAGCACATTCTAACTTACTATAATAAATATTCACTTTATGGTTTAAAGAAAAACTAATCTGTAGTATGTCTCAACTATCACTGAACTACATTCTTTGGAAGGCAGCATAGATTTTTCTTTCCTAGCTGGAGAAAATGTTTTAAAATAACACTACTTAAAATCATATAGCAAATATACTAATATTACACTAACACTAGAGTAAAACCTAAAGCACAATACTGATATAAATTGACTATAACTTAAAATATAACACATACACACATCAAATAAAATATTAAACATGGAAGTTCAACACTGAAGTGAATGTAAGTACTTTATGAAAGCATTTTCTTATACTGTCCTCTTAACGAACATTTAATATCTATCAACTTTACTGTAATTATTTTTTGCAATTAGTCAACAGACTAAATTCAAATGCTGCCTCAGTAAAATCAGGACAAATTATTTTGCAATTTAACTGAACATCCTACTTTAATCATAGATGTTGCTCATGTACCCTCAATCATATACAGGAATAGAAAATCTAAACAGAACAATCTACTCAAAAGTAAGAGAAATAGTTACACATGACTTTCTACAGCTTAAATATATTAGGTTATTAGAATTTGAAAACAAGAAGCTTTACATTTGGTGAAATATTTTTTAAATTATCGAGAGAACAGAAAATTTTATATTAGAAAAAAAAGCTGCACTCTTTTTATATTTCATTCTTTTTATAAAATATACGATTTAATTTGTAATATATCACATGAAGCACTCAACCTTAAATCAGAGGGTAGTATATGTGACATTGCTGACTCATGGAGATAAATTTAACTTTCTAAACCATTTTAACAAATAGAAGTTTTATTGGTTTCATATAAGATATGGACAGCTCTATCACTCTCTTCAAATACTGTAACAAATTTTGGAAAATAAAAACAAATGAGTAATAATTTAAGACGACTGGCATATTTTCAAAATTGTTTAAAGGCAATATAATGGCACCAGATGAGTTGGTAAACACAATTCTTTAGCTTAAAAAGTTGTAACAGTAGAGCCACAGCACAGTTAGTTTTGCTAATGTGTTTGTATCTTCCAACATATGAAATAATAGTCTTATGTAATCAAGCTCACAGCTCATTGTTAGATCACAGTAAAGAAATGTAAAAGAAAGCACTACTGGTTTCAGATCAAAAAGATCAAAATAACGGCAAAATCCCTGTCTTTAAAAAGGTAATCACATATATTTTAAAGGCCCACCATAACTTTAAGACAAAACTTTAAAGTGGCTTTTTGATATAGTAAACAAAAATGATTTCAGGTAAAACTGAACACTTCTATCTAATTACAATAAAAACAAGAAAATTTTATTTGACATACATTTTAAGTTTTAACATACAACATTATTAATGGTTCAAAATTTGTATCATCACCAGAGATTAACAACTGAGAACTTTTAGTGTATTCTAAATATTTTCAATAAACATTTTAATAAAGATAAAGAGATACTTTACAAGTTACTCATCCTTACAACACTGGGTGACCTACTGATGTAATAAATGTAATACCAAATAAAAATAACAGGATTTTAACTAGCAGAGGTGATTATAATAACAGGCTAATACAAAAGATAAAACATAATTTACAGATTTTTTCTAAAATGTTCAATCCACAAAATGTCTATTTTTTTTAACCTATACAGTCTAGAACATTTTAGTTCAAATGATTTTGTAGAGTCTGAACAAATGATGCATAGAAAAATGTCCGAAAAACATAAACATAGTATTTCAGCTCTTGCCTTTCCAAATAAGTCTGTAAAAGTAATACTGATCTGAAAATATCTAGAAAATTGTAAACATGTTTTTTCACTACTAGAACTGGCCATTCAACATTAAGTCTTTTTTTTCCCATATAATTAAGCTTTTGTTCTGCTAAGAAAAAACTAGAAACTGATTGCTTGAAAATGAGCTGCATGCCCTTTGTCCTGATTTGTCACCTTTGACCCTTAATTTGATGATCCTGCATATCAACCCATTCTATTTTTAGAAGAATCATGTAAAAGTTCTATGCTTAAAATAGTACTTTTTACTGATACAGTAAATGGATTACAACATTCCTTTTCAGGTAATTTCTACAATGGTTTCATACTAGTACTCATTTAATATAACACAGAGCACGGTAATATTTTAAGCAGTGAAAGCCTGGTGTTTGTCCTGTTTCAAACAATAGAATATTTCCCCAAAATGACAGGTCAATATCATTATAATTTCAAAATTTATATTCTTATTTTTAAAATTATGTAATGTTTTTAAGTGGAATTTATTTCATGAATGATTTCTAATTTAAGTTTGATAATCACATATTTTGATGTTAGTTTTGATAATGCCAGAATATGAACCTAAATCAGAAATTAAAAATATCACGTTCATACTCTACCTTACAGTAGTGTCAACAAAAATTGTAGTTTCTGAGTTAAATCAGTAGTTGCTTGAACTGTTTTAAAAATCTTGTCATCTTCTGCAAGTGGCAGCTTTCAAAGAAACAGAAAACCTCTAGCATTGATCCTATTGATTTTACTGACATTATTCAAAATCAATGCTACACAGTAAATTAATATACTTCAGGGATAACATTTCTCTATCAAAATTTCTGATGATTCCAATTCGACTAGGTGAAAAGCAAAAAATATATATATATTTATGAAATATATATGCATACATTTCCTATGGTCATGATGCTATTTGAACCCCTACACAATTTCCGTGTACTGTACAGTTTTCAGTTAGATTTAGCAGTGACCAATATGGCTGTCTTGATTCAGCACTGTGGCCAGCGACTTTGTCAAGCATCATTGTGTCAGAGAAACCCAACACAATAATGTACATGTATACAAGTACATGGTGGGCAAGTTTCTCAAAACAGTAAGACTCTGCATTTCATATATTTCAAGACTTATTCATATAAACCAACCTTAAGTATCTGAATGTTAAGAATATCCATTGTTCTTCTTGGCAAGCTAGAAATTCCTTACTTTGTGGTTCATCAAAAACAGTAGTTACTTGTAAAGAAAATACAGTCCCTTTAAAAGGCAAGAAAACAAGGTACAGGTTCGAAATCATTTAAACAAGAAAACCGAGTATGTGAGAATTTTAAAATTAGATTCTACTGAAAAATATCAAATAAGAAAACACTTCAGTTGTCCAAAAATTTGTAACACCACTATCATATCAATAATTTAATTACTTCTAAACTGATTCATCTCTGTATCCCCATGTTTCTTTTTTTAAATCAACTCAACTTTGGATTAAGATAAATGTTTATAGATCATTTCCTGACCTGAACTTGCTAATAGTCCCCAAATTTGGTAGCTGTGCCTAGCACTTCAATTATTTTTAAAGAGACATCAGTCTCACACCTGAAGATTGTTATTCTTACATGTTTTATTTAATAACTTATTTTTTCCTTTAATCATGATTTGTAAATTATGACAGCAGTGTATCACAAATCCCTAAAAATGTTACCATATCAGACACCAAGCATTATCAAACTTTCAGGAAAGTAAGACCTTTTAAATCTTCTCTTTCCTCAGCGTAAACAGGAAAAAAAAAAAAGCCAACCTTAAATTCACTGTATTTTGGAATTTACATGTGCAACATACTTAAAAATGTTATTCTGAAGACTAACTTTGAGCACTACTATTTTAAATCTCGATTTGCTTCCCCTGCAAAGTATAAGATTGACCATATCTTGCCTCACAACCTAGAAGATTGTTTAATTTAAATCTTGACTAATTTCACAATAAACTTCTTACTGTTTCTGAAAGAAGTCTAGCAGAGAACATATATAATAAGACACCATACAGTCTGACAAGGATTAATGAGAATATAATCATTGAATCATTTGGTTCCAGATCTATTAATTGAGACGCACCTATAAGCAGTTACCAAAAACCAATATGCTGTACAAACCAATCCAATTCCTTAAATTTTTATGACCTTTTATTGTCAAGCAAAGATTAGCTGATCCCACTTGCAAAATGGAAAAGTCAAATAAAACTTTTTATTCATTGGTAATATAGCCCCTTCCCTACTAAGTGCTAGAAGAGGCCTTCTGTCAGTTTCATTTCTAAAGCTCTGTGGGAAATTAGACACACTGGATTGCTGTATTTCATACATGCAAAGATAAATAATTTGAGAAGCAAGGACTTTCCATAACATGGACAAGGGTGTATTATTGAAAATGGAATACTGATTATTACATTCCCTTTGTTAATTTATCATACAACTCCTCTATAAAATCTATACAAACCCACAGCAGGAGAAAAAAATGGCATAAATTTCATAAATTTTATATTTTTGAAATACAAATTGGCATATATTTCCAAGAATTCACCCTTAACTTTTAAAATTTCCCTGAAAGCTTTCATAAAACTTTGATGCTTTGTACTTATTGTTGGACGTAAAAACGTGCTTTTTAAAAAAGCACTTTTGTATTATTATCTAAGTAAATATGGTAATAACCTGCACTAAAAAATGAAACATTAAGATTTTCTTGATTAAAAATCACTCTAAGTCATATCTTTTCAGCACTGTTGTAAAATGTTTTAAATTCATTCTAATACTAGTTGTCAGGTGTATTTTTCACTTCCACAGTATTTGTGATAGAGAAATAAAAAACTACAATAGAACACGAGCACAATTTATTTTTCCCTTGCATTAACAGTAATAGGTATAAATATCTTCAGTGGATTATTTAGGTCCATGAACAATAATAATACTTGGCAACCTTAAAAACCTAAGTATGAAAACAAACCCACAAAGAACTGAAGGGAACTCAAGGAAACACAGGCACCTAAGATTTCATTCAGTGTTACATGAAACAATTCAAAATGGCGGACTTATTACTTACATTTAAGAAATTTCCGCAATAAGGGCACTAAATACATACTGTTAAATTTTACTCGAAAACACTCAATATTTACCAACGTGCAATTTTTTAAAAAAAGTTTTTGGAGTACAAATCCTCATAAAGCACCCGCATCCAATGTTCCAGTCAGTAGTCAGTCAATGCTCCTGCAAACGTATCATTTCTTCTTTGGTCTTTCCTTTTCAAAAATCTAAATCCAAGTACGTTCTTCTCCGTTCTCTTCAAAATCCTTAATTTTAATTCATGAATTTACATCACCGATACCGAAGCAAAAACGATCCCCGACGCCTGCCCGGTACAAAGCAGCTCTGTTTGCGGAGTGCAAAAGGGAGGTGCGCACGCCCCCTGGCGGCGCGGCCCCATGCGTCCCAGAGGAGCCCGCACCGGCCGCGAGGACCCGCCGCTGGGACCGCAGCTCGCGCCGCACCACTCCGAAGCGCCTGAGTCGCCAACGCCCCCGCCCTACCCCGCCCCGCCCCGCCCTCCCGCTCCGAGCCGGCTCCGGCCGCCCGGCATCAGCCGCAGCGGCGAGCCCAGGCGGCCGCTCTGGCGACGCAGTGCCCACAGCAGGCGCCGACCCAGCAGCACGGAGCGGGGAGAGAAAGGTGTGAACCCGGAAGTACATCGACTGCCCGCGTCTTAGTGGCAGCACCGGGGCAATAAATCAGGGCCGGCGAAGGAAAGACGCGGCGCGCCGGCTCCCGAACCGCAACTTGCTGCGAGACCTGTCACTTCCCCGCGGTGCCCAGTCCTAGCCCCTCCCTGGCGCTCGCGCCTCCTCTTTTCTTCCTGCTCCTCAGCACGGAGCTCCCCTCGACGTTGCTCACGTGCCAGACTCGGGACCGCGAGCGGCGTCCGCACCCGCACGCACACCCGGCCACGCTCGCACTCGCGCGGCTGCGGGGCCGGCTGCTTACCTCCGGGGCCTCATGGTCGCGTCGCTAGCCTGGGTGTGAGGGGGCAGAGGGTGTGAGGACGTGTGTGGCGTTCAGTCCCGGAGGACGGGGCGGAGGAAGGGGCCTGGAATCTGTCACTTCCTGAGGGAGCGCGGCGGTCGGGAGACCAGTGAGGCGCGCGGCGGGGCCGGGAGGGTCAGCACATTGTGAGCCGGCGAGGGGACGCGAACAGCCGGGCGGTTCGCGGCCACCAGCGCGGAATCCGCTGTCGCCACCGCTCCGCCGCCGCAGCCCGGCGAGTGGCGGGCGCGGGGAGGAGGGGGCTGAGTTGGGTGGGGGAGCGCGGGGAGCGCGGGGCGCGGCGGCGGCAGCAGGCGGTTCGACTGGAGCTCTGCGTCAGCCGGCGGCACGCGCACACCTGCCCGCCGCCGCTACCAGCCGCGTCATTGGCTGCCGGCGCCGAGCGCGCGAGATTGAACCTTCCATTCATTCCAGGGCCGGGCGGGCACGCGCGGCCGCCGTGGAGCTTTACCGCAGGCGCCCCCGACCCCCCCAAGGCGCGTCCCCGCGCAAGCCGTGGACGCGCACAGCCGCTGCCGCCGCTTGTTCTGGTGGAGGCTGCGAGTGCCTGGGCCTGGGGCTCCCGGCTCAGCGCGCGGCGTCGGTCTCGGAGGGGATCTCACGTGGCGGTCCCTAGGGCGCGCCTGGAGGTAGGCGGCGCGATGTTACTCCTTGCTCCCCAATCTGACAACCTTGGTGTGGTGAAACTGTAAGAAGGTACCAAAATTATATCTGAAGCCCAGGTCTTTTTTTCTTTTACTACAGATGCTCTGGACATCATTCCTAACAGCACAATTCCAGGTAATAATAGTGTATTTCAAAATCCAATAGCATCGTAGACAATGCCAGAAATTTGGGGAATCTAATGTCAGCTGTTCCTTTTCCAAAACAGTAAGATACTCCGTCAAATTAATAATCATCACTCAAAGAGCCACAAGATCTGTGGCCAAAAATACTGTGACACACACATATTTAGTCGTGGTATTTTGGTATATGTTCCCAAAATATTACTGCTTTCTCTCCTATAATTTTCTACCTTACAATTTTAAACTTGTTTCTTTCACTTTGGGTAGTTTCTCATCAGACTCTCAGAACTAAACAGTACCGGTCAGTCATTATCTGACCAGCTACAGAAATCGAATATAGCCTTGTAATCTGGACTGTTTTGTGGAACTGTTTAAAGGGATTAAATATTTCAGCAAACTAAAAATGTGTTCAGAAGTTTAAAATATAGGATATAAAATTAAAAGTGGAAGAGTTTTCAAGTGAAAACACTTTCATTTGAAAATGACTAATAAAGGCCAGTTCACTAGCTGCTATTGTATGACTAAAAGGCAAATCTCCAATCCGTTGCTGTGTGATGATGCATATTCTCCCTCCCAATTTCTGGATTAGGATCAAGAAACCAGTTTATCTATCAAGGGTAACCACAATCTAGAAAAAAGCATCTCTGGCCTGGAAGTGAGATCAATGTAGACAAACTGATCAGAAGCGAAATCCTGTTGTCACCCCTCCTAAGAATTTTCCTCACTGGCTACCACCTTCAGCAAATTCCCTAGATGGCTGCTCAACTTTCCATTGAGCCAGTGGAGTGAATACTACTTACTTTAAAGATGCCTTTTCACTGGCTAGTATATAAAGTATCTCTTACATTACTTAGTAAGTAGTACAGAGGATTCTTTCAGATACAATTCTTAATTATAATCATTGTATCAATTTACATTATGATTCCAAATATAATTCGGAGGAAAAGGATGTGGACATTGATTACTAGAAATGAAAAACAATTAATTATATATCAACATCTGAAATGTGATATACTTTGACTTTAAAGCAATATAGTAATTATTTATGAGTGGGGCTTACAGATGATGCACTTCTAGAATAAACCTTGTCTTTTTTTTAATAGCTATGGGTTTTTTAGGTATTTTGTAAGCCTTTCAGCATTTAAGTGTGATGTATAGTTATGCAATACCTGTTTAAAATCCTGAGAAGTGTAAACAGAAAGTAAAAATTAAAACAACCCATGGTTGGTATCCCAAGCACTCAAGAGGTCATTTTGCCCAGGCTGGGTGCAGGGCCACAGTCTTGGCTTGCTGCAGCCTCCATAGGCTGTTTGAGAATAGCCTGGGCAATACAGTAAAAACCTGTCTCTAAGAGGAAAAAAAAGGCAGAAAACAAACAAACAAAAAATTAGGTGCTTGTAGTACCAGCCATTCAGGAGGCTGAAGATGGATTCTCATTTGAGCCCATGAGGTTGAAGCTGCGGTAAGCTAGGAGGGTGCTGCTGTACATCAGCTTTGGCAACAGAGTGAGACTGAGTCTCTGTATTTCAGACTAGTTATCTGAATAACTAGTTATCTTTTGAATTTCAGACTAGTTATCATCATGCCATCATGCTGCTGTGGCAAAAATGAAAAATGAGACATTATAATATTTAATGTATTATTTTGTATGAGGTATCTGAAAGGAGAGATGAACATTGATAGGTTAAGCATTTATTAAGGAATATGTTGGCATGATTAGAAATGAATGAAAAGCCATAAGAAGAAAGGAATTTATCATTTATGTATGGCTCTTACAATTTTTCTTTTTTTTTAGATAGGATTTTCCTCTGTTCCCCAGGCTTGAGTGCAGTAGTGCAATCTTGACTCACTGTAGCCTCCCCTTCTGAGTTCAAGGGATTCTCGTGCCTCAGCTTCCTGAGTAGCTGGGACCTTCCCTGCACCACCATGCACAAAAATAACAGCTAATTTTTGTATTTTTAGTAGAGGCAGGGTTTCACCACGTTGCCAACTCTGGTCTCAAACTCCTGGCCTCAAGCAATCTGCCCACCTGGACTTTCAAAATGCTGGGGTTATAGGCGTGAGCTACCACACCTCACCTTGGCACTTTCTTTCTAAAAGTGAATCCTGGGACCAGGCGCAGTGGCTCACATTTGTAATCCTAGCACTTTGGGAGGCTGAGGCCGGCAGATTATGAGGTCAGGAGATCGACACCATCCTGGCTAACACAGTGAAACCCTGTCTCTGTTAAAAATACAAAAAATCAGCCAGGCATGGTGGTGCATGCCTGTATTCTCAGCTACTTGGGAAACTGAGGCAGGAGAATCACTCGAACCTGGGAGGTGGAGGTTGCACTGAGCTGAGATCTCACAGCCTGGCGACAGAGTGAGATTCCGTCCCCCCGCCAAAAAAGTGAATCCTCCTACCTGGGACCATGGTAATTTATTTTGCTTTATTCCCAACTGCCCCTTTTATAGAGACTCAGTCTCACTCTGTTGCCAAAGCTGATGTATAGCAGCACCCTCCCAGCTTACTGCAGCTTCAACCTCATGGGCTCAAGTGAGAATCCATCTTCAGCCTCCTGAATGGCTGGTACTACAAGCACCTAATTTTTTTTTTGTTTGTTTTCTGCCTTTTTTTTCCTCGTAGAGGCAGGTTTTTACTGTATTGCCCAGGCTATTCTCAAACAGCCTACGGAGGCTGCAGCAAGCCAAGACTGTGGCCCTGCACCCAGCCTGGGCAAAATGGCCACCACTTCTCTACAAAAAGATATCCTTGTGGCCTTGGCCTCCCAAAGCACTGGGATTACAGGCATGAACCACCAGCTTGTCCTCCTTTACTTTTAGAATATGTCTAATAATTACTCCCAAAGGAACAGGCTCTCAGTATGTCCAATGACTACAGCAGTTCCTGGCATATGATAGTGTGTAAGAAATGTTTTTTAATGAATACATGAGAATGCACCCTGATTATATTTTCAAGGAAATACTTAGCAAGACATTTAGAAAACATAAAATGCAGTGTTTTATATTTCTGTTGCCCTTTATTTTTTATGACTGGAGTATATGCAAGCAAATCCCAGGCATCACGTCATTTTACTTAGGAATTACAAGTATTAAGTGTTATAATGTTGAAAAACTAGGCTTTTGATTTTTAGTCGTGCTCTGTCGCCCACACTGGAGTGCAGTGGCCTCGGCTCACTGCAACCTCTGCCTCCCAGGTTCAAGCGATTCTTCTGCCTCAGCCTACTGAGTAGCTGGGATTGCAGGCGCGAACCGCTATGCCCGGCTAATTTCTTGTATTTTTAGTCGAGACGGGGTTTCACCATGTTGGTCAGACTGGTCTCAAACTCCTGACTTCGTGATCCACCCGCCTCAGCTTCCCAAAGCGCTGGGATTACAGGCGTGAGCCACCGCGCCCAGCCACTAGGCTCTTTATATTATAATTTATTATACTACATTAAAACAATTTGAAAAATAAGAGTTAGCCGGGCGCGGTGGCTCACGCCTGTAATCCCAGCGCTTTGGGCGGTCGAGGTGGGCGGATTACTTGAGCCGAGGAGTGGGAGAACAGCCTGGCCAGCACGGTGAAACCGATTCTACAAAAAATTACGCTGGCGGGTGCCTGCAGTCCCAGCTGCTGGTACTTAGGAGATAGCCGGGAGGCGGAGGTTGCAGCGAGCCGAGACTTCGGTCCTGCACCCCAGCCTGGGCAAAATGGCCACAGCTTTTCTACAAAATATTACCTAAGCGTGGTGGTGCGCGCCCGCGGTTGCGGCTATTGGGGAGGCTAAGGTGGGAGGATCGCCCGCCCGACCGGGAGGCAGAGTTTCTAGTGAACCAAGATCACGCCACTGAACTCCAGCTGGGCGACAGAGTGAGATCCTATCTCGAAACAGAAAGTAAGACAGAAAAATGGAGTTTAAAAATCAACTGACCTGGCGCAGCGGCTCGGGCTTGTAATCCCCGCACCTTCCTTCAGAGGCTGACGTGGCGAGTCGCTTGAACTCAAGAGTTCGAGACTCGTCTGCGCAAAATGGCGACCCGGCTCTTCACAAAAACTTCGCTGGGCGTGGTCGGCGCGCCTGTGGTCCCAGCTATGGGGGAGGCTGAGGTGGGAGGATCGCTCCAGCAGAGGGGCGGAGGTTTCAGTGAGCCCAGATTGCGCCGCTGCACTCCAGCCTGGGCAACAGTGAGATTCTGTCTTTAAAAAGAAGAAAAGAAAAGAAAAAGAAGAAAGAAAAATAGAGTTCAAAAATAGCTGGCCAGGAGCAATAGCTCCTGGATGGCGGATCACTTTAGTACAGAAGTTCCAGACCAGCCTGGGCAACATGATAATGCCATTATATTTGCTTTATAGGGTGGCTGAAACAATATGCATTGTCTCACAGATCCGGAAGCTTTGGGTTGATTCCGGACTGTGATGGTAATCTGTCCCATGCCTGTCTTCCTGGCTTCTGGTAGACTCAGGCATTCCTTAGCTTGTAAATGGCTGCTGCTTGTGTCATCACATTGTCTTCCCTCTCTACTCATCTGTCCCCCTGCCCCAATTTTTCCTTTTCAGGATGCCAGTCAGATTAGATTAGGACCCACCTAATGATCTCATCTTAACTTGATGAACTACAAGGACCCTATTTTTAAGTAAGTCCACATTTACAGGGACTGGGAGGCAGGACTTCAGCATCTTGTTGGAGGGATGCAGTTCAACCCATAACAAGAATCATTGTTAGAAATGGATGATTTTGCGTCTTCACTGAAAAGTTAAATACCATTCCGCAGAGAACTGACTTGCTGCACATAGAAATCGGTTACAAAAGCTTGTTTTAGAATGCTACATACCTATCAAAAATATGAATTATTTTCAACATTAAAAGTTAATAAAGCCGGGCACGGTGGCTCACGCCTCTAATCCCGGAACTTTGGGAGGTGGAGGCGGAGATTACAGTGAGCCGAGATCGCGCCACTGCGCTCCAGCCTGGATGACACAGCAAGACTCCAGTCTCAAAAAAAAAAAAAAAAAAAAAAAAAGTTAATAAAGCAAGCACTGTCACCCAAAATTTAAGGTATCTACTGAGCATTCCCTTGCGTACAGAAGAGGAAAATGAAAAATGAACAGAAAGTTTAACATTCATAAAAATTGTTGGCCGGGCGGGGCGGCTCACTCCTGTAATCTCAGCACTTTGGAAGACTGAGGTGGGCAGATCACCTGAGATCAGGAGTTGAGACCAGCCTGGCCAACATGGTGAAACCCTGTCTCTACTAAAAATACAAAAATTAGCCGGGCATGGTGGCAGGCACCTGTAGTCCCAGCTACTCTGGAGGCTCAGGCAGGAGAATCACTTGAACCGGGGAGGTGGGGGTTGCAATGAGCCGAGATTGTGCCACTGCACTCCAGCCTGGGCGACAGAGCAAGACTCCATCTCAAAAAATAATTTATGAAAATTGTGACAAACTTGTGTTTGCCTATTGAACTGGCAAAAATTCTGAAGTTTGACCACACACAGTTGGTGAGGCTATAGGTAGACCCATACTTTGATACATTGCTGGTGGGAGTACCAAGGGGGCACAACATTTAGGGAGGGAAATTTGGTGAAATCGCTCAACATTTTAAATATACTCTGTGACCTAACAATTCCTTTCCTGGGAAATTATCCTACAGATATCAGTGCATCTTATACACATGCAGCAAATGATGTGTATACCTGGATTGATTTTTATAATAGCAAAGGAATGGAAATAACCTGAGTGTCCACCTATAAGGGCTGAGTAAATAAACAATGGTACATTGAGATGTAAAATCACTCTGTGTATTTATATGGGAAGAGCTCCACAACACATTGTTAAGTACAGGGAGCTGCATGCCAAACATCCCGTATGCTGCGTTTTGTGGAGAAAGGAAGGGAATAATGAGAATATATATGTTATTTATATATCTATATATTTAAATATAGAAAAACTCAGAAGACTATATAAAAAAACTAAACGATTGCCTATTGGGAACGGATAAAGAGATCAGAATGGATGAAAATAGGGGTGGGAGCAGGATTTAATGTATATTATATCGTTTTGATTTTTGAGCTGTGTGAATGTTCAACATTTTAAAAATTTAGTAAGAACAATAAGGTATGGAAAACTATTGATGTACTTCTATGAAAAATGCCTTTAAAAATCTATATTTTGAAAACTGAATTGCTAAAACAGATAACCTCAAAAAAAATGGATAGATGAAGCAAATGTGGCAAAATCTTGATAACTGTTATCTGGGTAATGGATATATGGCAGTTTATTGTCCTGGCCTCTCTAGTTTTATCTATGTTTGCACATTTTCACATTTTAAATGCTCTCTCAATCATCAAAATTTATGAAATTTCATAAGAGGTATTTTTAAAGTGTTATTTTAAAATTGTTAATGGCTAAATATTCTAGGCTCTGGGGAGAATCTGTGTAATTCAGAGCTTTAAGGTAGGTGCTAGAAATAGCCAGTAAAGCCTCCTGTGAATAGATATTCTTGCCAAGTATGTGGACCAGGAAAAGAGTAAGAATAATCCTTGGCTATTTATTATTACAGTTCAGTCATACATAGATCTAGAGACCCCAGCTTTTTAAAATCAAACTTCTATATCCACCTCCAATGTCTGAAAGAATCATTATTGTTCATTTTTTAATTTTTATTTTAAAAATTTAAAGCTGTATTGTAAATTATTAGAGCCATAGTGTGAAGGTTTTTATCTTGCACCACTATTCGTTTAAAAAAAAAAAGTGTTATGCACACATCTCTGTAGAGAAGATAAAAATATCTTATCTTTCCATTCTTCTTAGGTTCATTAGCCAGGACCGTGTAAATTAGACTAACAAATGATGCAAGAGCCTTCATAAGATACTGAAGAACTGGAGAAATATCTCCATCTAAGTGTTTTTACACTAGGTTTGATGAAGAGTGGAGAGTCTTGGGAAAATGTAATAGGACAAAAAGATCTGAGCTAACAGTGGTAAACTGGGAGATAATTAGTCTGTTTGGATTCCCCTCAGCGCTCCTCCGTCTTCAGAGATAAAGATGCCCCTTTCCTCCAAGTATATAGGAAGGGCACCTCTCATACGAGGGTCTTATGACTTGCTTCAGGGAAGCAGGGCAAGGTCAGGGAGTCCTAACATCTGCATTTCTCAAATTCCTTCAACTTAAAATATTCAGTTGCACCAATGTACCATATTTTAGGGTAGAATGCTCTGAACCCCATCACCTCCAATTATGTATATTTATTTATAGATTGTATACTTGTGCACTATAGTTCATTATATAATTCAAAACATGTACAAGTAGAAATTTAAAAGAATGAGATTTTTAAAAATTGTAATTACATGTTTCCCATTCCTCATTGGATAATCCTGTATGCTTATTGCACTTGGAGGCTTTGGGCATCCTATCACTGTGGCCACGAACATAGGCTGGAGGTCAGGGACGGTGAGCAGCCCTAATCCTACTCTGCTAATGCTTAAGGCATAATCAGAATAGAAAGAGTGCAAATTAATAAGATATTTATCCACACTTCTGGAAAATTAAGATCTAAGACTTAATGTAGGTGCATTAGTATCATTTTTATATATTACAGTATAATCATAATTTAGCCCCACGAGGGCAGGTGTTTTCCTTATTTTCTCTGGCATATGTACACAGTAAATAGTTGTAGAATATTTGCACTGCTTTCATCTCATTATCTCAAGCCGTCAAGACATAAAATGATTTATTAGCCCCATTGTATAGATGTGAAAACTGGTATCTTAAGTGAGATAGGTGGGCTTTTAAGTAAAAGAACTAGTGTTCAAATTCGGATGAACTGATGCTCAATGCAGTATTCTCTGTGCTCTAGGGCTTCTTCAGTCTAATGGATTTTTGTTTCAGATTTTTAATTCACAAGTAAGGGAACATCTCAACAACGATTTTTTCATATATACCTATAAATATTTACATATTCTTACAGCCAGATCCAGTGGCTCACACCCATAATCCCAGTACTTTGGGAAGCCAAGGTGAGTGGATCACCTGAGGTCAAGAGTTCAAGGTAAGCCTGGCCAACATGGTGAAACACTGTCTCTACTGAAAAAAAAAAAATGAGCCGGACGTGAGTTTGAGACCAGTCTAGCCAACATAGTGAAACCCTGTCTCTACAAAAATAAAACTAAAAATAAAAATAAAATTAGCCAGGCATGGTGACTAGTGCCTGTAATCCCAGCTACTCGGGAGGCTAATGCAGGAGAATCACTTGAACCCAGGAGGCAGAGGTTGCAGTGAGCCAAGATCGTGCCATTGCCAGGCTGGAGAGCAATGAGAGGGCAATAAGAGTGAAACACTATCTCAAAAAAAAAAAAAAAATTTACATATTCTTCCTCCATTCCACAGACCTTAAACCCTCAGATTTTAATCTTAACTTCGCTTGTAATATCTTGTCCTTTATTCCTATGATTGGCTAAAATTTTAAAGTTTAAAAAAAGTATATATTTAAACTTTTCATTAATTTCATAATTGAATAATTCTAACACTTATTAAATGATTTATTTAAATTAATGCTCTCATGGCCCTTTTCTATTTTAAAAACATTTCTTCCTGGCCAGGTACAGTGGCTCACACTTGTAATCCCAGCACTCTGGGAGGCCAAGGTAGGAAGATCAATTGAGGCCAGGAGTTTGAGATCAGCCTGGGTAACACAGTGAGACTCCCATGTTTACAAAAAAATTTTTTTAATTAGCTTAGTGAGGTGGTGCACATATATATCCCTGGCAACTTGAGAGGCTGAGGCAGGAGGATTGCTTGAGCTCAGAAGTTCAAGGCTGCTGTGAGCTAGGCATGTGCCACTGCCCTCCAGCCTCAGCAACAAACCAAAACCTTGTCTCTTAAAAAAAAAAATTATGCCATCATCAATCATTGACATGCAATTAAAAGAATGAGATTTTAAAAATAAAATTGTAATTTTATGTTTTCCATTCCTCATTGGATTATCTTCTGTGCTCATCTCACTTCTTGGAGGCCTGTGGCTTTGAGTGTCCTATCAATATGACCACAGATACAGTCTGGATGCCAGGGATAGTGAGCATCCCTACTCCTCCTCTGCTATTGCTTATGAGCATATTGAGAACAGAAAGAGTATAGGGTAAAGTTATGGCATATTTATACAAACATTCTGCTGCCATAAAGAATAATTTAATAGAAGTACAATTAAAATAATAATGTTGAGTTGGGCGTGGTGACTCATGCCTGTAATCCCAGAACTTTAGGAGACCGAGGTGGGCAGATCACAAAGTCAAGAGGTCGAGACCATCCTGTCCAATATGGTGAAACCTCATCTCTTATAAAAATACAAAAATTAACTGGGTGTGGTGGCACGTGCCTGTATCCCCTGCTACTAGGGAGGCTGAGGCAGGAGAATCGCTTGATCCCAGGAGGTAGAGGTTGCAGTGAGCCAAGATCACGCCTCTGCACTCCAGCCTGATGACAGAGCAAGACTCTGCTCCAAAGATAATGATGTCACTAATAATGTCTAACATATAATTCCTATCTGAAATCTGATACAAGTGCTTTACATGTGTACCTTTATTTAATGATCACAGCAAACATCTTGGTACAACTGCTAAAATTTTCTACAGGGGAGGTTTTTCAAATTGTGCAGCTGGTAAGAGGCAAAAAAGAAGTAAGGAATGATCATGATCTCAGGTTGTACTTCTTGATTTATTACTTCTACTCAATGCTGAAATTCTTGGGGCTTGATTTCCACACAGGAATTACAAATTTAAGAGTGCAGCAAATGCTGGTTTTTGGTCTGGTAGGGAAGCTGAGACTTTCCCTCTGAAGATTTAAGTCTAAGTCTGCTGAAATGGATTGACAAAAGACAGATTAACAGGAGAAAAACCAATCAAAATTTATTATGTGCATAGGCACAGGAACCACACAAAGTATGAGATTCACAGAAAAGCCAGATGATTAATGTCTCCATAGCATACAGAAAGGAATAGAGGCTTGGAGCATGGCAACAGCTTATGGGAGGGAGAGGGGAAGAAAGGCATGGTGAGCAAAGGCTGTCTTGTTATGCAGATGAAGCCTCAATGGTAGCAGCCTTTAGAAAGAATTAGCTGGGTGTGGTGGCATGTGCCTGTATTCCCAGCTACTCTGGAGGCTGAGGCAGGAGAATCGCTTGAACCCAGGAGGCGGAGGTTGCAGTGAGCCGAGATCACGCCATTACACTCCAGCCTGGGCTACAGCGCAAGACTCGGTCTCCAAAAAAAAGAAAAAGTTTTAGGCGTTTGGTCTCCTTTTCCTGAAGTCAGTCTTTCCTTGGTCTGAATAAGGGGACCCCTGAGAAAGCCTCTGTAGCTGCTGTTATTTTCACTAATGTAGATTTTCCCACAGAATGACAGCTTTTAGGGAGCTATTTCTGTGGTCTATAGCCCCTCTGAATAGCCATCTTAAAATATGCCATAGAAGTATATTTTGGGGTGGCATATTTTGGTTTCCTTCTGTCTCTGAATATATCTTCTGTCTCTGAATATATGTTCTGTCTAATCTTCCTCTTTTAAGATTCCATGAAGGGAAGATGACATGCACAAAAGTTTTTAACTGGATTCAAAGATACCAAGTTTCTAAATGGTCTTCAAGGGGCTCCTTATGCCAAATGTTGCATGTGTGTTCAAGTATACACTGTTGCTGAGATGAGAGCCCATAACCTTCATCACACTCTCAAAGAGTTCCATAACCCACAGTAGGTTAAGAACCACTGACTTAGAGGATGTGTGAAGATCAGGTTACAACTCTCCTCTAGAAGTGCCAGTTCTCACATCAGTGGTAAACTGCACTTCTAAAAAAAGAGGCAAAGAGAATTGTGAGTGTGATTATGAATGGCTTGGCCTTCCTGGCCTTCCTACTTGAAATTGACTGATTGCTGTAGAAATTAGGAGTAGAGCAATCTAGAGAGAACAATAGCCATGAAAAGATATTCAGAACTTTCTTTAAAGCAACCACACAACAATCAATGAAAGTTATTCTAGAGATGGGCTGGTATGGAACTCCCAGCCTTAAGCAATCCTCCTGCCCCCCTCCACTTCCCAAGTAGCAGGGTCTACAGGCCTGAGCCACCACACCTAGTACCAGTAGGTCTCTTTCAAAACACTTTGTATCGGCCCTTGACACTATTCTAATGTTTATTATGGAAACTGACCCAGGGGCTCTATTTGTCCACTCTACATTTTAATGTAAAATTTATGTGCTAAACCTAAAATTAGAAATCAGGTGGCTGGTATCTGTATCTAAAAGCCAGCAAGTTTCTTCACTTTCTCAAGTTGTCATCTCAATAACATAACAAAAATTTTTTTTTACTCTGACTTGGACTGGTCATAACAGTGCATTAACCAATTGTTACTTGCACTGAATTGGATATGTTGACTCATCATCACATTATTGTCTGTTTATGTCAAAAAGCCTTAGAGACTGAAATGTTGCAGGATGCAGTATAAAGATCCCTGATTCCAGAGACAGGCTTAGATTTGGGTCTTGGCTTGGTTATTTAATATGTCCAGTGACCTTTAGCAAATCATTGTACTTCTTCAAATCTCAATGTTCACATGTGTAAAATGGGCTGATGCTTGGCATATATTAGTAGTAAGCTCTCAATACACATTGGTTGCTTTTTTACTTCAGGGTGAAGATGCACAACACATGCAGTGTTCAGACAGATTCTAAATCCAAAAGTCAAACTTAAGTTCTGCATCATCATTGTGGCTTGCAGTCAGCACTATGCTAGTGCTCCTGTGTTCCCTTTACCAGTCATCATAAGATTTTAGCATTTTTAATATAAAGTGCTACTGATAATCAGATGGCTTTTTTCACAAATATACTTGAATTTATCCATCAGAATGAATGTAGTCTACTTCTTAATACATATATTCCAGCACTATCTGCTTTGAACATATTTGACACTCCTCTTTTGGACTAGCTTTCAGAGGTGACTTTCTATCCTAAGAAACCTGTCATACTGCTTTGTAATCACAGGATATTCCCTCTTATCTGACATTTCATTTCTCTGTCTCTCCTAGGCTCAATTTCTTTCTCTTATGTCCATGCTTTTTCTCATGTACTTCTATCAGTACTGTGGAGTCAATGTCTAAGAATTCTCAGAGTAGGGCTGTGTTAACTGATTGGTTAGGAGTCTATGTGTATGTAAGCATCTGTCTGTTTTAGGAATAGGGGGAGACTAAGGGATTTGGAGAGGTGGCCAGGCAGATAGGACAGAGCTAAAAGCCAGGAGAGACTTATGGGGAGCAACTGAAGTGAACCATCATTGGAGAGAGAGAGATGAGGGGAACTAATTAAAACCAAAATAAACTATGGATGTTATTAATGGCACATGGAGCCAGTAACTAGTTTGTTATCATATAGAAAAAAAAGCCTTATTTTGGGAGAGTTAATACTCCCAGAGAAATTACTAAGTTGGTCTAAAATTGTATAAAACTGCTCTAGACTTAGAACTACTCTTAAGCTCATAAGAGTCTTTGGGCAGGAAAAGGATTGAGAAACATGGGGAACCTCCAAGGAAGGCATAGTTTCCAACAACCACTTCAGGCATGACTAAAGAGGTAATAGAAAAGGAAGAATCTTCTGGGGAGATTGAGATGGGATTGGGGAGGAGCAAAGGCTGTAGAGAACAACAAACAAAGGAGCTCCTCTTAAAGAGCAAAATCATGACCTAATCAAGGAAGATTTCCCACACCTTGATGAGGAGGGCCTCACAACATCTATCTAGCAGGGTTTCAGAATTGCCTTAGACCAGTGACTACTGTGTGTCTCCCATTTTTCTCCCTTTCAGAATGGGAGAGTTGATTACAGTCCCAGTTCTGTCATTATATACTGGGTGTGGTTCAGGAAGTGAGAAGCAGATATTTTATCCCTTTGGGCCATATGTAGTGGAATCAAAGGGATTCACATTTGGACCTGATGAGAGGACCACTGTGAATCACTGAAAAATCCAGAATTTTCAGCTCCATGCCGTAACTAGTTGGGATTTTTAGATTATCTTTGGGATAGTGGTTATTGATTCTGCATCTGAGAAGAAGAGACATGGCCTGGTGATGACAGGAATGGTGGACTATAGAATATACTTTTGATGCTCACACACATCCACAGCTCTCCTGATAAACAGAAATCTCACATGCAGTTGTGGAGGGTCATGTACCAGTTCTACCCAATGGGTTATAGATGGAAGTAGCACATGCTTCTTGTGGTCCAGAACATATCATTGCCAGTATAAGAACCCTCAGTATCTTTCATGATGCTGTGACCAGCAACTTTCCAGATGGTGGTCTCCATCAGCCTGAGTCTTAGAGACTATGCAGGTAGAGTTCCCTGTCAACATAAAATTTATATGTAATAAGATTTGGCCAGGCACAGTGGCTCATGCTTATAATCCTAGCACTTTAGGAGGCTGAGGTGGGTGGATTACCTGAGGTCAGGAGTTCAAGACCAGCTTGGCCAACATGGTGAAACACTGTCTCTACTAAAAATACAAAAATTAGTCGGGTGTGGTGGCATGTGCCTGTAGTCCCAGCTACTCAGGAGGCTGAGGCAGGAGAATCACTTGAACCCAGGAGGAAGAGGTTGCAGTGTGCCAAGATCATACCACTGCACTCCAGCCTGGATGACAGAGCAAGATTCCATCCCAAAAAAAAATGAGATTTAAAATTTGTTGTTTGTGCTACTGATATATTTATTAATTATTATTGCAACACAACCTCATTTATTGGTGACTGCTACAGTGTTGAATATGGTAATTGATAATGTCAATATGTTCATTAATGATTTCTACCTGAAATATGTGCAGTGTATCTTAATAGCGCTTAGATTCAAATAAGATGCTCTGTTCCTGAAATTAACAGGAATATAAAAAATTAAAATATTTACCTCTAAGAGAAGAGTAACTTTTTAGTAATCTTGCAGCTTTAAAAGTTGAAGAAATAGTGTATAAAAGAATGACAAACCTGATAACTAGAGCCAATCCTGGTTACAAGAGTAAAGAAGATAAATTTATCTCCCAAATCTATGGTAGATTCTATGCAAAATTAGTTGCAATAATTCCTTTGCTTGTTTCCAGTCTCTTGGGTAACCCCCTCCTACACCAACTCTGAGTTTGTCTATGGCTTGTTTTAGACAATAGGACATTAGCAAATGAGATATAAATACAGGCTTGAGAAGTACATGGGCAATGGGGCTTGCTTTCTGGCTGCTCTTTGGAACCTGAGACTACCAAGTGAAGACGTTCGATATACTAGAGGATGAGAGAACATGTGCAGTAAAGATGAAGCATTCCACCTGAGATCTCCCTAGACCAATCAGCTTGCCAATGGCCACAAAAGTGAATAAGGCTCTCCAAGAGCATCCATCTATAAGGTGAGCCAGTCCAGACCGGAAGAATCACCTGACCAACTGAAAGATACAAAACAAGAAAATGTTTGAGGTTTTAAATTTTAAGAGGTACAGAGGCAATATGGTTGATGGTTCTGTTATATAATCATTGTTTAATCTGGAAAGAATCACTTGGAGTTATCTGCTTTTAACTTTTGTCATAAATACAACATATGAGATAACATATTTCAAAACATTTTAAAAAATATTTTTTTGTTTTGTTTTTGTTTTGTTTTTGAGACGGTGTCTCGCTCTGTCACCTAGGCTGGAGTGCAATGGCTCGATCTTGGCTCACTGCAACCTCTGTGTCCTGGATTTAAGCAATTCTCCTGCCTCAGCCTCCCAAGTAGCTGGGATTACAGGTGTCTGGAACCATGCCCAGCTAATTTTTGTACTTTTGTAGAGACAGGGTTTCACCATGTTGGCCAGGCTGGTCTTGAACTTCTGACCTCAGGTGATCTGCCCACCTCAGCCTCCCAAAATGCTAGGATTATAGGTGTGAGCCACCATGCCTGGCCAAAAAAAATTTTTTTTTTTTTAACTATGGAAACCCCCCTCAGGTTTGTAGTTGATGTTGGGCATTAAGATGTCTGTGCTTTCAGAGCCCATTTTCAAATTTTAGATACTAGATTATCCCCCAACGAAAATTCACAGAGGTTTCAAGGATTGCCCATAAGAATATATCGCTCAAGAAAGGCATTGGATTTATTTCATTGTACCATATTTTGAAATGTCAAGGAAAAAGGAAGATGCTTCAAAACATTGCCAAATTCACACACAGCTTTTCTTTATTTTTAGCATTAACATAACTTACATTAAACTCTTGATTTTGTAAAATCATTATAGAGTTAATTGGTGAAGAATTCCTAAGTGACTATCTGCCCAGGGTCATTTCTTCCATTAGTTCTCCCTTGGTACTTAACTGAAATTGCTGTGCTTTCAGACCTAAAGACTAAGCCATGGGAGGTTGGTGTTAAAGTACAAAGGGTGTTTGGTATTTAAGATACATGGTATATAAGGCATCAACAATTTAGCTCAAATTATGGGACAGAATCAAAATATGATAGTTATCTTCATTTCCATTTATTAGGACACAGTATAATGTACCTGGGGCAAGTGGCAAGTGAATTTTAAGCACTTGGCAAAGCTTTTCATAAGTAAATCTAGCTGCACATCAGAATGTATTATAGTGCCAGTTACTGGGGGGTGGGGGGAAGGGTAGCTGAAGCAGAGGATAGCTTGAGCCCAGGAGTTCAAGGCTGCAGCAGCTATGATCCAGCCTGGGCAACAGAACCAGATTTTGGTTCTAAAAATAAATTAATAAATAAAAAATAATTCAGCAGTTTTCTTTTTTGTATATTAAAAAATATCTCCTAAAATAGGAAGAGATGTAGGGTGAAGAATTAACATATGTTGAATCCTTACCAGGTGCCAGATTCTATTCTTAGCATCTATGTACATGATCTCATTTATATCTCATAATAAATCTATAAATTGAGCATAGTCATTTCCATTTACAAAGGAGGAATCTAAGGCTACTCACTTTATGTTTCTCAAAGTGTATTCCACAGATCACTCACACTAAATAACCTAAGGAACTTAATAGAAGTTTAAATTTCTTGTCCTTAAATCAGATTTCCCTCATTCATAATTTCTGGGGCACTTTCAAGAACACCAGTATATTAAATTATACAAAAGTGGCCAGGTGCGGTGGCTCATTCCTGTAATCCCAGCATTTTAGGAGGCTGAAGTGGGCAGATCACGAGGTCAAGAGATCAAGACTATCCTGGCCAACATGGTGAAACTCCGTCTCTACTAAAAATACAAAAATTAGCTGGATATGGTGGCACACGCCTGTCATCCCAGCTACTCAGGAGGCTGAGGCAGGAGAATCATTTGAACCTAGGAGGCAGAGGTTGCAGTGAGCTGAGATTGCACCACTGCACTCCAGCCTGGCGACAGCGTGAGAGTATATATGCAAAAGTTACAAAATACAGCCCGCACAGTAGCTCATGCCTGTAATCTCAGCACTTTGGAATGCTGAGGCAGGAAGATCGCTTGAGGCCATGAGTTCCAGAGGAGCCTGATCAACATGGTGAAACCTGTCTCTGCTAAAAATACAAAAAAAATAGCCAGGTATGATGGCGAAACTACTTGGGAGGCCGAGGCACCAGAAACATTTGAACCTGGGAGGCAGAGGTTGCAGTGAACCAAGATTGCGCCACTGCATCCCAGCCTGGGAGACAGATCAAGACTCTGTCTTAAAAAGAAAAAAAAGTTATTAAATACATGAAAGTTTTCACTTTTCATGGGTGGATGTTAAAGTCATTAGTTAATACACCTCTGTTCATGACAGTTTCTTAATGATCTATATCTATAATTACATAACTATGTTATAAAAGGCCAATTATTTTTATCTGCAAATAAAAGCAGCATAAGGAAGAAAGAGATTAACATTTTAGACATTAGTGTCTATCCAGTCTCTTTCTCAGTATGTTGTCAGAGATGGCACCAAAAACAATTGTTAGTGCCATTTTTGTCACTTGTAGTTATTAAAAAATATATATTCTTCTTTTCTGTTCATTTTGTTTTTCTTAGTTCAGTCTCTCTCTTTTACTACTCTCTTACTCTACACCAACTTTTCTTCTTCCCTTACTAGCTAGCCTTGGGTTTGTCACTAGTATCTGGTGATACTTGGTGAGGTGTTAAATAATACTCCCTTTTCCCAGTTCTGAACCAGCTAATATCCTATATACAGAGAATTGAGACAGATGGAGATTAAAACCAAAAAGCTAGATTGAAACCTAGGGCTTAGATCAACAACTAATCAAGCTTCCTAATACTTCTCACTAAGTGTAGACCTTGGGATGACCCACTTACCTGGAATCACTGCTTCAAACCTGTCAAGCCCAGAGAGGAGTAACAGGGACAAGCAGCCTCCAGCCATGTGTCTAGACCACAGTTTTAAATTGGGTATGGGTATTGATGCATATATATTTGTATATGTTTATAATGAATACATATATTCATATATATTAATATTATATGAAAAGGCAAATATTTCTACAAAATTTAAACCTAAATGAAAATCAGTCCATCTCAGTTTCAGGGGCAGAGTGCTAGGCTTGGCAGATATGTAAATGTGGGAGAAGCATGTGCCTCTGATGACTGCCTTAAGACCGTGCCCTCCCTCCCAACAATAATATGTAGGAACAGAGATAAAATGATGCCATAGCAGATTCCCTATCACGTCCACCTTGCTTACAAGTTCATGTTGCTTGAAGAGATTCAGTAAATCATGTAGAATTGTAGACTCATGACTAATTGTATGAATTAATGTGAATCTCATGTGAATTAGGTGAAATCATCCAGTGGGAATTAAGATACAGTTCAAGAAGTTATATATTGGCTGAGAAATGAAAATCACCAGGCCCCAATATCAATTCTCCATGACAAGTATGGGGTTTTCCCAGAGTTACTGTGACTGATTTTTTTATACACCATATAGCAAGGAGACCTAATTGGAGGAGTATAACAGAGTATGCAGCAATGGGGATGATAGTGGTGGCAATAGCCGCCATAACCCACAGTCAATTAAAGCTTCAGGTAAAGCTTCCTAAAATGATATACACGGATGAATAAGATTGCCCGGTCCTCACAGAATTTATACTTTGGCAGATAGAGAAGATGGAAACAAACTTATTTCATAATATAAAGAGTGATAATAGCTAACATTTATTGAGTCTCTATTATATTCCAGGCACTGTGTTACATAGTTGACCTTTGCTATAGAATCATGATGTAGGTATTAATATAATTATTATTTTAAGCCTGTACAACATGATGAGACACCATCTCTACAAAAAATTTAAAAATTAGCAGGTATGGTGGCGTGCCTCTGTAGTGTCAGCTACTCAGGAGGCTGAGGTGGGAGGATTGCTTGAGCCCACAAGGTCAAGGCAGCAGTGAACCATGATCTCACTCTTGCACTCCAGCCTGGGCTACAGAGCAGGATCCCGTCTTGCTCCAAAAAAAAAAAATCTCATTTTATAGATGGAGAAACTGAGACTTAGGTGGTGTCGGTATTAAGTAGTTTGCTCATAAATGTGTGGAAAATAGATCCTTAAGCTAGAATTTAAACTGAGGGAAAAACATGTAAAACATTGTGAACACAAAACTCATAGATCAAGTGGGAAGAAAGACTTGGGGAGATGCCTAAGTGCAGTTGCAGCTAAGGCCCTTTTCTCAATAGACTAGCACCTTGCCTAGATACTGTTAAGTACTTTTTGAATTTTTTCTTGTGAATAGTCATAGTGAACTTACGTGTTTAGGAGAAGGAAGTGCGAGAATCACACTTTATGTTGGAATCCATATTTTCCTCTGTTTTTCTCTTGGACTGAAGAGAGAGACAGGAGGGAGAGGCTTTAGCAGCCAGGCTTAAGAACAGAGGGAAGCCAAATCTGCCAAGTGAGGGAAGTGCCAAGAATTCAGGTCCTAGAGATTATGGTGGATTCAGGCATAGATAGCTAGGGCAATTAGAATATGCAAGTAATCAGCCAGAGCTAATTAGTTAACAACAGACTTCTGCTCTAAGCTCTGAAAACCTAAAGATGCAAAGCAGCTGAAACAGCTAAAGTAAGGTTTTAGATGTCAAAACTATTTCCAGAGTAGAACATACAAATTGAGTCAGCAAACATAATTATGAATAGGTCTAAAATATCAGAAGTGGAAGATTTCTGTTTTTCTTAAAGGTAGCAAAGAAAACCAAAGATGAAAGAGTTGTTAATAAATGTTAAGATTTATTCTAACAGGAATATGATTTGTACCTAAAAGATATATTTCTTTTATAACACGTTTTGTGTATTTATTTGTATAATGAATAATGTGTAGTATTATTTTAAAAAAGGGTTACATGTTTAGATTTAAACATTTACTTATCAACAAAGCTAACTAGTAGAGCTCAAAGGATTGTCATAAACATTCTAGCTAGGAAGCTATGCTTCTGAGTCCTGATAGGACAGCTCAACACTGTCTTATGTGAGGAACTATAAGAAATATCTGATGGGGGCTGGCCGCGGCGGCTCACACCTGTAATCCCAGCACTTTGGGAGGCCAAGGTGGGTGGATCACCTGAGGTCAGGAGTTTGAGACAAGCCTGGGCAACATGGTGAAACCCTGTCCCTACTAAAAATACAAAAATTAGCCACACATGGTGGCAGGCACCTGTAATCCCAGCTACCCGGGAGGCTGAGAGAGGAGAATCGCTTGAACCTGGGAGGGGCAGGGTGCAGGGAGCCAAGATTGCGCCATTGCACTCCAGCCTGGGTGACAGAGTGAGACTCCATCTCAAAAAAAAAAAAAAGAAAAAAAGAAATATCTGGTGGATGGGAGATGGAAGGATGGAGAGAGTGGCATTGGTTATTAATATACCCAATTCAAAGCTCAAAGGCAGGTTACAAAACTTTGTTTTTGCTTAGAGTCCCAAGATCCCTTAGAGAAAGCTTTAGGACTGATAGGTCCCTGTGATATTGAAACTGGGACAAAGAGAGGAGACAAAATCTACCCAACTTCTATGCAGGATGGGGTTGGGGGCTAATACATCAGGAAAGGAAACAATTTGCCATATAGCAAAAGATTCTTGTTGGCCAACAGAGAAAGGATTTTTTTCAGTTGTTCAGATGGGGTGAAAATATGTTATCTGTCCTCAAGTTCACCGCTTTTATCCTGTCATCTTCATTCTATGATTGGAGATTCTATGAGCTGATTTAGTGTTGTGTTGTGCTGTGTTGTTTGAGACAAAGTCTCACTCTGTCACCCAGGCTGGAGTGCAGTGGCACGGTACAGTCACATCTCACTGCAGGCTCGACCTCTTTGGCTCAAGTGATTCTCCTGCCTTCACCACCACCACCCCCACCTGCTGCTACCGGTCTCTAGTAACTGGGACTACAGGCATGTGCCACCACACCTGGCTACTTTTTGTAGAAACAGTGTTTCACCATGTTGCTCCCACTGGTCTCGAACTCCTGAGCTCAGGCAATCCAATCACCTCAGCCTCCCAAAGTGCTGGGATTACAGGCGTGAGCCACTGCACCCCACCTCTAGTGGCTTTTAAATTTTGATTATTGCATTTTTCAGTTTTCTATTTTACATTTTTTTTCTTTAGACGGAGTCTTGCTCTGTTGCCCAGGCTAAAGTGCAATGGCTTGATTTCCACTCACCACAACCTCTGCCTCCTGGGTTCAAGCAATTCTCCTGCCTCAGCCTCCCAAGTAGCTGAGATTACAGGCACAGGCCACCACCCCCCTCTGTTTTGTTTTGTTTTGTTTTCTTTTGTTTTGTTTTGTTTTGAGACAGAGTCTTGCTCTGTCACCAGGCTGGAGTGCAGTGGTGCAATCTCGGCTTACTGCAACCTCTGCCTCCTGGGTTCAGGCAATTCTTCCGCCTCAGCCTCCCGAGTAGCTGGGACCACAGGCACGTGCCACCACACCAGGCTAACTTTTTTGTATTTTTAGTAGAGACAAGGTTTCACCATGTTTGCCAGGCTGGTCTTGAACTACTGAGCTTGTGATCCACCCTCCTAGGTCTCCCAAAGTGCTGGGATGATTTTTTTTTTAACTTCTATTCTTTGCTGAGATTTTCTATATTTTTATTCATTTCAAGTGAAATCATAATTGTTTGTTGATGCATTTTTATAATGGCTGCTCTAAAATCCATGTTAGATAATTCCAACATCTGATTCATTTTAGTGTTGGTGTAATGTAATTATCTTTTCTCATCTAAGTTGTGATTGTCCTGGCTGCTAGTATGATAGGTGACTTTCTATTGTATCCTGGACATTTGGGCTATTGTGTTAGGAAATTCTGGGTTCTATTTAAATCTTCTATTTTAGCAAGCAGTCACTCTGCATATGTTTACCACACAGGTCCTGGTCTAATTTTAGACTGTGGTTCCAATGACAATTTAATTTCGTTTTCAGGGCCTTTGCTGTGCTCTTTTGGCCTGCTTGGTTCTTCTGATGACACCAGGGTTCCCACTGATCCCTGCAGTTACCTCATGTGGGGAGAAAAGGCACTTCCCCAGTCCAGGCCACCTGTGCCTCTACATGGGAGAAAGAAGTCTCCAGCCCCCTGGAAGGAAAAGTAGTTTCCCAGGGTCACTTGTCAAAAGAGCCTCTATTCTATCCCTCTTGTCAGTGGAAGACCTATTAAATCCAGGAGAGGAATAACCCTACCTGGACCATCTTCTGCTACTAGATTAGAGTTCATGAAAAACAGGGACTGGGCTATCTTCTGTTGCTGAGTGGGGAGGATCATAAGATACCTAGCCACTGTGCTGCTCCTCCCCTCTGATATTCCTAGCCAGTCTGCCTTCCACTTTTTAACTTCAAAGTGCTCCTGTGGTTGCCTCATGCATTATTTCCAGGGTTTATAGTTGTACTTGGCAGGAGCAAGAGGTACCAAGTCTATACCATCTTATCTGGAAAGGAAGCCCACTAGAAGGAGTTTTATTTTATTTATTTATTTTTGCCACATAAGGGATTTCACTCTGTTGCCCAGCTTGGAGTGCAGTGGCATAATAATAGCTCACTGCAACCTTGAACTCTTGGCTTTAAGCAATTCCACCTGCCTCAGCCTCCTGAGTAGAGGGATTATAGATGCAAGCCACTGGGCACAGGTCAGAAAAAATATTTTTAAAGGTAATACAGTGCTATCATTTAAATTCACTCTAACCAATCTTTGAGGGACTTGAAACAATTGAGCAGGTATTATTGAACGCTTACTAGGTGGCAGACAGTGCACCAATGATATGGAAATAAACAAGATGGATACGGTGCCTGCCCTCATTTTGAGGGGGCAGGGGGAGGGATCAGTAGAGTGTGGAATTATTATTGTAGGAAGAATCATATTTGAAGGCCAAAAGGGTATTACAGAAAAGAACACCTTATCATTTCTCAGTCTTCCACTGTGGTGGCAATACAACAGAGACCAGAAGCACACTGTGACTACTAGAGCAGGGAAAGAGGGAGGGGGGCAAAGGTTGAAAAACTACCTATTGGGTACTTTGCCTACGACCTGGGTGATGGGATTATTCATACCCCAAACCTCAGAATTACACAATATACCCATGTAACAAACCTGCACATTTACCCTTCTGAATCAAAGGTAAAAGTTGAAATTTAAAACAAAATTAAAAAGCATTCAACAGACAATGAGAGGTAAGAGGGTAGATGTTCTCTTAGCAAGAAATTCAGTGCTGAATTTTTTTTCAAATTTATGGTTTTATGATAATCAGTGTGTAAAAGACCTGATGATGTATTTTCATTGATAACTCCTCTACTTATAAATGAACAAACATGCATGGTCATTTCTATTTTTTTTAATTTTTAATTTTTTGTGGGTACATAGTAAATGTGTATATTTATGGGGTACAGGAAATACTTTGATATAAACACAATGCATAATAATCACATCAGGGTAAATGGAGTATCCATCACCTCAATCACATCCTTTCTTTCTGTTAGAGATAATCCAATAATATTCTTTTAGTTATTTTTAAATGTACAATAAATTACTGTTGACTGTAGTCACCCCATTGTGTTTTTAAATAATGTTATTCATTCTATGTTTGTTTGTTTGTTTTAATAGAGACAGGATTTCACCATGTTGGCCAGGATGGTCTCGATCTCCTGACCTCATGATCCACCTGCCTCGGCCTCTGAAAGTACTGGGATTACAGGCATGAGCTACCGCGACTGGCATCATTCTATGTATGTTTTTGTACCCATTAACTGTCCCCACTTATCCCACCCCTCTACCCCTCCCAGCCTCTGGTAACCATTATTCTGCGCTCTCTTTCTGTGGTTCAGTTCTTTTAATTTTCAGCTTCCACAAATAAGTAAGAATATGTGATGCTTGTCTTTCTTTGCCTGGCTTATTTCATGTGACATAATGACCTCCAGTTCTGTTCGTGTTGTTGCAAATGACAGGATCTCATTCTTTTTTATGGCTGAATAGTACTCCACTGTGTATATGTACCACGTATTCTTTAGCCATTCATCTGTTGGTGGAATAGTTCGGTTGCTTCCAAATCTTGACTATGTGAATAGTGCTGCAGTAAACATGGGAGTCAGCTGTCTCTTCTATGTACTGATTTATTTTCTTTTGAATGTATACCTAGCAGTGGGATTGCCGGATGATGTGGTAGTTCTAGTCTTAGTTTTTTGAGGAACCTCCAAACTGTTGTCCATGGTGGTTATACTAATTTGGATTTTGACCAACAGTGTACAAAGGTTTCCTTTTCTCTTCATCCTTGCCAGCATTTGTTATTGCCTGTTTTTCGGATATAAGTCATTTTAACAGGGTGAGATGATATATCATTATGGTTTTAATTTGCATTTCTCTGATGATCAGTGATATTGAACACCTTTTTAAATACCTGTTTCCATTTGTATATCTTTTTTTTTTGAGAAGTGTCTAATCAGATCTTTTGCTGATTTTAAAATTGGATTATTAGATTTTTTTCCGTAGAGTTGTTCGAGCTCCTTATACATTCTGGTTATTAATCCCTTGTCAGATGGATAGTTTGCAAGTATTTTCTCCCATTCTGTGGGTTGTCTCTTCACTTTGTTGATTGTTTTCTTTGCTGTGCAGAAGCTTTTCAACTTGATGTAATCCCATCTGTCCTTTTTTGCTTTGGTACCTTGTGCTTGTGGGATATTACTTAAGAAACTTTCCATGTCCAGTGTCCTGGAGAGTTTCCCCAATGTTTTATTTTAATAGTTTCATAGTTTGAGGTCTTAGAATTAAATATTTAATCCATTTGGATTTGATTCTTGTATATGGCAAGATATAGGGGTCTAACTTCATTCTTTTGCATATGGATATCCAGTTTTACCAGTACCGTTTACTTAAGAGACCGTCCTTACCCCAATGTATGTTTTTGGCACCTTTGTGAGTTCATTATAGATGTATGGATTTATTTCTGGGTTCTCTCTGCTGTTTTCATAGGTCTGTGTGTCTGTTTTCATGCCAGTACCAGGCCGTTTTTATCACTATGGCTCTGTAGTATAATTTGAAATTAGAGGCCGGGTGTGGGCGTGGTGGCTTATACCTGTAATCCCAGCACTTTGGGAGGCCGAAGCAGGTGGATAACAAGGTCAGGAGATCAAGACCATCTTTGCCAACATGGTGAAACCCTGTCTCTACTAAAAATGCAAAATTTAGCTGGGCGTGGTGGCAGCACACTTGTAGCCCCAGCTGTTCAGGAGGCTGAGGCAGGAGAATCGCCTGAACCCACGAGGTGGAGGTTGCAGTGAGCCGAGATGGTGCCATTGCACTCCAGCCTCTCAGCTGTCTGCTTCCCTGGAGCCACCCTGACCACTATAACCTCCACAAGTCCAGTTGCTCTGTCGGTATGACAAACAGAGGTTTCTAATTTTTTAACCACTTATTCCAGAGTGAGGTAGTGGAGGAGTCAGAAGCATGTGGCAGGGGATTCTTTGACATCCCTTGATAAACTGGACCCCTGGGGTGGGCTCTCCTACTGCCTATAGTACTGACATAAACTTCTTTCTTAGTACTGTTTTTGCTGTATCCCATAGGTTTTGGTATGTTATGTTTTCATTATCATTTGTTTCGAGAAAGTTTTCTCTTTCTCTCTAATATTTACTTTATGTATCTGAGTGCTCCAGTTTGGGGTGCATATATATTTGAAATTATTATATCCTCTTGCTTAATTGACCCCTTTATCATCATATAATGATCCTCTTTGGCTCTTTTTATAGTTTTTGTTTTGAAATCTATTTTGTCTGATGTAAATGTAGCTACTCCTGCTCTTTTTTGGTTTCCATTTACATGGAATATTTTTTCTATCCCTTAATTTTTAGTCTATATGTGTCTTTATAGGTGAAGTGTGTTTCTTGTAGGCAGTGGATCATTAGATCTTGTTTTTTCATCCGTTTGGCTGCTCTGTGTCTTTTGATTGGAGAGTTTAATTCATTTACATTTTGGTTCTTATTCACACATTGGTAAGGACTTACTCCTGCAATTTTGTGATTTGTTTTCTGGCTGTTTTGTGGTCTTCTCTTCCTTCTTTTCTTCCTTCCTATCTTCCTTTTAGTGAAGGTGATTTTTCTCTGGTTGTATGTTTTTTGTGTTGCTTTTGTTTGCTTGCTTTTTGGGTTTTTTTGTTTTGTTTTGTTTTGTTTGGTGGTGGTTGTTTTTGAAACAGAGTCTCACTCTGTCACCCAGGCTGGAGTGCAGTGGTGCAATCTCAGATCATTGCAACCTCCACCTCCTGAATTCAAGCAATTCTTCTGCCTCAGTCTCCCAAGTAGCTGAGATTAAGGCATGCATATTGCCTGACTGATTTTTTTCGTATTTTTAGTGGAGACGGGGTTTCACCATCTTGGCCAGGCTGGTCTCAAACTCCTAACCTCAAGTGATCCTCCTGCCTCAGCCTCCCAAAGTGCTGGAATTACAGGTGTGAGCAGCTGTGCCTGGCCTGTTTGTATGTTTTATGTCTTGATTATTTTTCTTCCAGTTTTATTGAGGTATGGTTGACAAATAAAAATTGTATATGTTCAAGGTGTAAAACATGATTATTTGATATACATATACATTGTGAACACAATCAAGTGGACACATCTATCATCACAGTTATTGAACATGTTTTGGGGGCAGAGAGGCAGCAAAGAGGACACTTGAGATCTACTCTCTCAGCAAATTCAAGTATACAATACATTATTGGTAACTGTGGTCACCATACCATATGTTAGATCCCCAGGACTTACTCATTTTATAACTGAAAGTTTGTACCCTTTGACCAACATCACTTCATTTCCCTACCCCCAGACCCTGGCAATTACTGTTCTGCTCTGTGCTTCTGTGAATTCAACTTTTTAAAGATTCCACATGTAAGTGAGATCATATGGTATTTGTCTTTTTGTGTCTAGTTTATTTCACTTAGCTTAATATACTCCAGTTTTATCCATGTTGTTGCAAAAGGCAGGATTTTCTTCTTTTTATGGCCGAATAATGTTCCATTATGTGTATGTATATGTGTGTGTATACAGTGTATATATGTATTTACACTAATTTCTTGTTTTCTATTTTTTATGTATTCATTTATTGTATGATTTTAGATTTGAGGTTACCATGAGACTTGCAAATAATATAAACTATTATTTTAAACTAATAAAAACAACTTAATTCTAATTGCATAAACTAGCAAGCAAAAAGAAAACTAATACTCTGTACTTTAACTTTGTCTCCCCACTTTTAAACTTTTTATTGTTTTTATTTATATCTTATTGTACTATGTCTTGAAAAGTTTTTTATTATTTTTGGTCAGTATCTTTTATTCTTTTCTACTTAAGATACTAGTCGTTTACACACGACAATTACAGTGTTATAATATTCTGTACCTTCAGATGATTTCTTATTACTCATTAAACATCCTTTCCTTTCAGATTGAAGAACTCCCTTTAGCATTTCTTGTAGAGATCTGTAGAAGAACAGGTCTGGTGTTGAAATCCCTCAGCTTTTGTTTGTCTGTGAAAGTCTTTATTTCTCCTTTATGTTTGAAGGATATTTTCACCAGATATGCTATTCTAGGATAAAAGTTTTTCCTTCAGCACTTTAAATATGGCATGACACTCTCTCCTGGCCTATAAGGTTTCCATTAAAAAGTTTGCTGCCAGACTTATTGGAGCTCCGTTGTATGTTCTTCGGTTCTTTTGTCTTGCTTCTTTTAAGATCTTTTTTTTATCCTTGACTTTGGGGAATTTGATGATTAAATACCTTGAGGTAGTCTTCTTTGGGTTAAATCTGCTTGATGTTCTATAATCTTACAGTATTTGGATATTGATCTCTTTCTCTAGGTTTGGGAAGTTCCCTATTATTTCTTTGAGTAAACTTTCTACCCTTACCTCTTCACCTCCTCTTTAAGGCCAATAACTCTTAGATTTGCCCTTTTGAGGCTATTTTCTAGATGTTGTAAGTGTGCTTCATTCTTTTTTATTCTTTTTTCTTTTGTCTCCTCTGTATGTTTTCCAGTATTCTGTCTTCAGCCTCACTAGTTCTTTCTTCTGCTTGATCAGTTCAGTTTGTTATAGTGAACCCCAAGTTTCTCTTCAAAAAAATCACTATGTCAGTATGTTCAGCTCTTTTATTCTTTAATTCTCTATTTTAAGGTTTAACTTCCTTGTAATTCCAGTAAGCAACCTTCTCCACTTGTTCTAATCAGTAGTTCACATCTGCTCCCCCCTCCCACCCCACTCCATCCTGACTCAGCTCGGTCACCTGATCACCCCTGGCTACCTGATCTACCTGCTCTGAAGCACTGTAACTGTCCTTCCCGCCAAAGCACACACTCTGCCACTCCAGCTTGGATCCCTGCTGTTTTTAAAATAGCCAATCAGGATTAGTCTAGCTTGTGCAGTCTAAGCCTAGCTGATAGAGTAAGGACAGCAGTAAGGACAACCCCCATCAGGCACAAGTACCCCTTCCCCGCTTGTCCAAGCGTGCAGCTGCTATTGTTCCATCCATATGCTGCACCATTCTATAGAAGTAAATTGCCTTGCTGAGAGGACATATCTTCGAGTGCTATTTCTTTGGCAGCATTGAAATTTTACTTATAACATGTTGTTAAGAGACTCTGATTCAGTCTTTAGTATGTCAATTGCATTTTTCAACTCCAGAAATTCAGCTTCTTTCTAATTATTTCAATTTCTTTGTTAGATTTATCTGATAGAATTCTGAATTGCTTCTCTGTGTTATCTTGAATTTCACTGAGTTTCCTCAAAACAGCTCGTTTGCATTATCTGTCTGAAAGGTCACATATTTCTGTCACTCTGTGATTGGTCACTATTACTTTATTCAGTTCATCTGTGAGTCATGTTTTCTGGATGCTTTTGATGCTTGTGGATTTTGTCAGTGTCTGGCATTGAAGAGTTAAGTAGTTATTTTGTCTTCACAGTCTGGGTTTGTTTGTACCTGTCCTTCTTGGGAAGGCTTTCCAAGTATTTGAAGTTGCTTGGGTGTGTGATCTAAGTTTTTGGTCACTGCAGTCATATCTGCATTAGGGGGCACCCCAATTTCAGTAATGCTATGGCTCTTGCACACTTGTAGAGGTCCTGCCTTGCTGGTCTTTGATATGATCCAGAAGAAAGCCCTGGATTACCAGGGATAGAATTTTGTGCTCTTCCCTTACTCTCTCCCAAACAGAGTCTCTTTCTGAGACTTCCCAGAGCTCAGGGAGAGGTGACAAGCACCCCTGTGGCCACCACCACTGGGACCGTGCTGGGTCAGACCTAAAGCCAGCACCGCACTGAGTTTTGCCCAAGGCCCACAGTAACCACTCTCATCTGCCACCTGTGTTCACTCAAGACTCTAGGGCTATACAATTAGTGGGTAGCAAAGCCAGCCAGGCTTGTTTCCTTCCCTTCAGGGTAGTAAATGCCCTTGCCCTGGTAGGATCTAGACATGCCATTGAGGAGCCAAGACCTGGAGTTGGATACTTTAGGAATCTACCATATGCTCTGCTACTGTGGCTTAGTTGGCACCCAACCCACAATACAAAGTCCTTCCCATTCTTCCCTCCCCTTTACACAACCAGAGAAGTCCCTCCCTATGACCACCACCGCCCAAGGGCCATGGTGAATATTGCCTGGCTACTGTCAATGTTCAGTCAAAGCCTAAGAGGTCTTCAATCAGCTTGTGGTGAATGCTGTCAGGCCTGGGACTATTCCTTCAGGAAAGTGGCTCCCCTCTGGTCCAGAAATGCTGTCCAAGAACCAAGACCTGGAAGCAGGGACCTCAAGAGCCTACTTGGTGTTCTACCCCACTGTGGCTGATGTGGTACTTAGGTTGCAAGACAAAGTCTCCTTTAATCTTCTCTCCTCTCTTCTTTTCTTAAGCAGAAAGAGATTCTTCCCTTAGCCACCCCAGCTGGGAATTTGTTGGGTCACACTTGAAGCTAGTATGTCTCTGAGTCTCACCCAATGCCATGGCAAGGACTGCCTGGCTATATCATTCGGGGCCTAAGGGCTCTGTAGTCAGCAGATGATGAATCCTGCCAGTACTAAGTTCAAGCTGGCAGGTTCCCTTCTGGCCCCGGGTATGTTTAGAAGTGTCATCTGGGCTCTAAGGCCTGGAATAGGCCTCACAATTCTACCTAGTGTCCTATCCTACTGTGGCTGAGCTGGTATTCAACTTGCAAGACAATGTCCTCTTTACTCTTCAATCTTTTTTCCTCAAGCAGAAAGAAGGAGTCTCTCTCAGTGCTGTGAGCTGTGCTGCCTGAGGTCTGGGGAGGTGTGGCTCAAGCACTTGCTTGTCTGCCCTGGCTAGTATCTCACTAAGTCATGTACCCCACAAGTCCAATGGCTCCAACCCATCACAGCACCAGGACTTGCTTAGAAATTGCAGGCCTTGTAGCCTAGACTGCCATTCAAGTTTATTTAGGATCCTAGGGCACTTTAGCCCACAGAGGTGAGGCTTGCCAGAACTCAGGTTCTGACTGCTGGGATAGGCAATTCCCCTCTAGTTAAAGTTGGTCTAAATGGGCCAGGCTTGGTGGCTTATGCCTATAATCCAGCACTTTGGGAGGCTGAGGCAGGTGGATCCTTAGGTTAGGAGTTCAAGACCAATCTGGCCAACATGGTAAAACTCCGTCTCTACTAAAAATACAAAAAAATTAGCTGGGCACGGTGGTATGTGCCTATAATTCCAACATCTCGGGAGGCTGAGACAGGAGAATTGCTTGAGGTGGGACCCAGGAGGCGGCGGTTGCAGTGAGCTGAGATTGTGCCACTGCATGATCAGCTGGGCTACAGAGCAAGACTCTGTCTCAAAAAAAAAAAAAAAAAGAAGTTGGTCTAAATGCTCCCTCCATGGGCACTCCTTGAGTTCTGCCCAGTGTTGCTTTCTGCTGTGACAGGGCAGCTCTGAGTTCCAATGCAAAATCCCACAATCACTGCGCTTTCCTTCTCCTAAACAAACAGATTCTCTCTTTATGTCATGCAGCTGCCACTGGGGAATGGGGAGGGGTGGCATCAGCAGTTCAAGACTGTCTTTCCTACCCTCTTCAATTCCTTTTTCAGTGATATAAAGTTAAACCAGATACTGTAAATGCTCATCTAAGTTTTGGTTCTTATGAAGGTGCTTTGTGTGTGTGTGTGTGTGTGTGTGTGTGTGTGTGTGTGTGTGTGTGTGTGTGTAGTTGTTTAATTTGGTGTTCCTGCAAGGAGGACACTCAGTGGAGGCTTTTATTCAGCCATCTTGCTCTGCCTCTTAAAAGGCTTCATGTTCTTCCCCTTCCCCAGCTCAATTATAAATATATTGTCTACCTGTTAAAAAATAATAATTTAAAAATAAGGTTGATACCAAAGTATCTATGATGATATGCAGTGAAAGCAGTGCTTACAGAATAATTTATAGCATATGTATTAAAAAGAAGGTTAAAATTAACCATCGAACTTTCCATCTTAGGACACTAGAAAAATAAGAGCAAATGATATCCAAAGTAAGCAGGAAAAAAAAATTAGAGCAGAAATCAAAGAAATTGAAAACAGAAAATAGGGAAAATCAATAAAACCAAAAGACGTTTCTTTTAAAAAGATCAATAAAGTCAATAAATCTTTTTTTAAAAAAGCAAAGTCAATAAACCTTTTTTAAAAAAAAGCAAGAAAGAAAACAAGAAAAAAGAAAGAGGACACAAATTACTAATATCAATAATAAAAAAAGGGCATCACCACAGATCCCATGGACATTAAAAGATAATAAAGGATTGTTATAATCATGAAGTGCTATAATCATGTTATAGACAACTCTATGCCCACAAATTTAGATGAAACACACCAATTCCTTGAAAGATACAATCTGCCAAAACTCATACAAGAAAAAATGGACAATTTTAATAGGTCTATATCTGTTAAAGGAATTGAGTCAATAATAACCTTTCAAAACAGAAAGCACTAGGCCCAAATAAGTTCACCTGTGAATTCTACCAAACATTTAGGGAAGAAATTTTGCCAATTTTCTACAATCTCTTTCAGAGGATAGAAGCAGAGGGAATACTGTTTGATTCATTATGTGAGGCCAGGATTACATCAGGATTTTTTTTTGTAATACCAGACAAAGGTATTACAAGAAAACTATAGACCAACATCTCTCATGAGCATGGATGCAAAAAAACTAAACAAAATATTAACAAATGGAATCCAACAATGTATAAAGAGAGTTATACACCTGACCAACTGGAATTTATTCCAGGTGTTAAGGATGATTCAACTTTTCAAAATGCATGAATGTAATCAGTCACATCAAAAGACTAAAAAGAAAAATTATGCCGGGTGCAGAGGCTCACACCTATAATCCCAGCACTTTGGGAGGCAGGTGGATCACCTGAGGTCAGGAGTTCAAGACCAGCCTGGCCAACCTGGTGAAACCCCATCTCTAATGAACATAGAAAATTAGCTGGGCATGGTGGTGGGTGCCTGTAATCCCAGCTACTCAGGAGACTAAGGCAGGAGAATCACTTGAACCCGGGAGGTGGAGGTTGCAGAGTTGAGACTGCGCCATTGAATTCCAACCTGGGTGACAGAGCAAGACTCTGTCTCAAAAAAATGATAAAAACATTTTATTATTATATAAATATATGTAGAAAGCATTTGACAAATTCAGTGACCACTGATAATAAAAACTCTCAGTAAATAGGAATAAAAGGGAGCATCCTTGACTTGATAAAGAATATCTATAAAAATCTATAGCTGACATTATACCTACTAGTGAGAAACTCAAAGCTTTCCCATTAAGATCAGAAACAAGGCAAGGATGTCTTGTCTCACCACTCCTTTTCAATATTTTAGAGTATTTTATTGGAAGTACTAGTTAATGCAATACAACAGGAACATTAAATTAAAGGTATACAGATTGGGAAGAAATAAGTAAAACTGTCTTTGTTTGCTGACAATATTATCATCTATGTAGAAGATTCAAAATAGACAAAAAAAAACTCCTTGAACTAATAAGCAATTATAGCAAGGTTGTAGGATTCAAAGTTAATATTGAAAGTCAGCCGCTTTTCTATATGTCAACAATGAGCAAGTGGAATTCAAAATGAAAAAAATACCATTTACATTAGTACCCAAAAATGAAATACTTAGGTATAAATCTAACAAAATATGTACAAGATCTTTATGAGGAAAACTAAAAAACTCTGAAGAATGAAATCAAAGAAGAACTAAATAAAAGGATGCTTAGGAAGACTCAATATTTTCAATATCCCAGATTTCCCCAACTAAATTTGTAGATTCAATACAATCCCAGTCAAAATCCTAGCAAGTTATTTTGTGTATCTTGACAAAGTGATTTTAAATTATATTTATTTATTTGTTGCTTATTTGAGACAGGGTCTCCCTCTGCTGCCTAGGCTGGAGTGAAGTGCTATAATCATGGTTCACTCGCTTGACCTCCCAGGTTCAAGTGATCCTTCCACTTCAGTCTCCTATATAGCTGGGACTACAAGCACACACAATCATGCCCAGCTAATTTTTTGTTTGTTTGTTTGTTTTTTGCCATGTTGCCCAGGCTGAGTTCGAAATTTTGGACTCAAGCAATCTGTCTGCCTTGGCCCCCCAAAGTGCTGGGATTATACACATGAGCCACCACACCCAGCTGATTTTAAATTTTATACAGAAAGGTAAAAGACCCAGAATAACCAACACAATATTGAAGAATGAAGTTGGAGGATTGAAACTACCTCACTTCAAGACTTTACATAAAGCTACCGTTATCAAGACAGTGTGGTGCTGGTGAAAAAATGAAGAAATAGATGACCTATTCACAAAAACATGAATCTGGACACAGATCTTACACCCTTCACAAAATTTAACTAAAAATGGATCATAGAAGCCTGCACAGTGGCTCATGTCTGTAATCCCAGGACTTTGGGAGGCCGAGGCAGGTGAATCACCTGAAGTCAGGAGTTTGAGACCAGTCTGGCCAACATGGTGCAACCCTTTCTCTACTAAAAATATAAAACTAGCTGGGTGTGGTGGTGGGTGCCTGTAATCCCAGCTACTTGGGAGGCTGAGGCAGGAGAATTGCTTGATCCTGGGACATTGAGGTTGCATGAGCCGAGATTGTGACATTGCACTCCAGCCTGGGTAACAAGAGAGAAACTCCATCCTCAAAAAAAAAAAAAAAAAAAAAGAAAGAAAGGATAAAAAAAAAAAAGGATCATAGACCTAAATGTAAGAGACAAAATTTTTAAACTCCTAAAGGATAACAAGAGAAAATCTAGATGAACTTGGATATGGTGATGACTTTTTAGGGACAACACTGAAGACATGACGCATGAAAGAACTAATTGATAAGCTGGACTTAGTTAAAAATCAAAACTTCTGCCCCAAAAATACTATGTCAAGAGAATGAGAATATAAGCCACAAATGGGGAGAAAATATTTGCAGTTGAAATATCTGATAAAGGACTGTTATCCAAAATATACAAATAATTTTTAAAACTCAATGCTAAGAGAACAAATAACCCAATTTAAAAAAATTGGGTGGCTGGGGGTTGTGGCTCATGCCTATAATCCCAGCCTTTGGGAGGCCGAGGCAGACAGATCACTTGAGTCAGGAGTTCAAGACTGGGTTGGCCAACATGGTGAAACCCCATCTCTACTAAAAATACAAAAATTAGCCAGCCAAGCATAGTGGCACATGCCTGTAATCCCAGCTACTTGGGAGGCTGAGGCAGGAGGATTGCTTGAACCCAGGAGGCAGAGGTTGCAGTAAGCCTAGATCGTGCCACTGCACTCCAGCCTGGGTGACAGAGCAAGACTCTGTCTTTAAAAAAAAATGGCCAAGGAGCTGAACAGAGACGTCACCAAAAAATATATAGAGATGGTAAATAAGCATATGAAAAGATGATCCACATCACATGTCATCAGGGAAATGAAAATTAAAACAACAGTAAGATACTACCATAGTCCTATGATAATGACCAAAATCTGGAACACTTGACAGCACCAAATGCTGGTGGTGAGGATGTGGAGCAACAAGAACTCTCATTCATTGCTAGTGGGAATGCAAAATGGTACAACTACGTTAGAAGACAATTTGGCTGTTTCTTACAAAACTAAACATATTCTTAACGCATTGTCCAGAAATCATGCTCCTTGGCACTTACCTAAAGGAGTTGAAAACTTATATGCACACATATTTACTGCATTTTTATTCTTTTTTTTTTTTTTTTTTAAAGAGAAAGGAAGAGGAAGAGATTTTAGAAAAAGAGAGAAAAGGAGAAAGAAAGAAACAGCAAAAGAAAGAAAAAATGAAAGAGAAAGAGGAAGAGATTTTAGAAAAAGAGAGAAAAGGAGAAAGAAAGAAACAGCAAAAGAAA
>CAUYQU010042842.1:0-10153 GCA_963574635.1 Cheracebus regulus
GCTGCAGTGAACATACGTGTACATGTGTCTTTATAGTAGAATGATTTATAGTTCTTTGGGCATATACCCAGTAATGGGATTGCTGGGTCAAATGGAATTTCTATTTCTAGATCCTTGAGGAATCGCCACACTGTCCTCCACAATGGTTGAACTAATTTGCACTCCCACCAGCAGTGTAAAAGTGTTCCTATTTCTCCACATCCTCTCCAGCATCTGTTGTCTCCAGATTTTTTAATGATTGCCATTCTAACTGGCGTGAGATGGTATCTCAATGTGGTTTTGATTTGCTTTCTCTAATGACCACTGATGATGAGCATTTTTTCATGTTTGTTGGCCTCATATATGTCTTCTTTTGAAAAGTGTCTGTTCATATCCTTCACCCACTTTTGAATGGGGTTGTTTGTTTTTTTCTTGTATATCTGTTTTAATTCTTTGTAGATTCTGGATGTTAACCCTTTGTCAGATGGGTAGATTGCAAAAATTTTTTCCCATTCTGTCGGTTGTTGGTTCGCTCTAATGATGGTTTCTTTTGCTGTACAGAAGCTCTGAATTTTAATTAGAGCCCATTTGTCTATCTTGGCTTTTGTTGCCATTGCTTTTGGTGTTTTAGTCATGAAGTCCTTGCCTATGCCTATGTCCTGGATGTTTTTGCCTACAGTTTCTTCTAGTGTTTTTATGGTGTTAGGTTTTATATTTAAATCTTTAATCCATCTGGAGTTAATTTTAGTGTAAGGTGACAAGAAGGGGTCCGGTTTCTGCTTTCTGCACGTTGCTAGCCAGTTTTCCCAACACCATTTATTAAACATGGAGTCCTTTCCCCATTGCTTGTTTTCGTCAGGTTTGTCAAAGATCAGATGGTTGTAGATGTGTGGTGTTGTTTCTGGGGCCTCTGTTCTGTTCCATTGGTCTATGTCTCTGTTTTGGTACCAGTACCATGCTGTTTTGATTACTGTAGCCTTGTAGTATAGCTTGAAGTCCAGCAATGTGATGCCTCTGGCTTTGTTCTTTTTGCTTAGGATTGTCTTGGCTATGCAGGCTCTCTTGTGATTCCATATGAAGTTTCAAGTGGTTTTTTCCATTTCTATGAAGAAGATCATTGGTAGCTTGATGGGGATAGCATTGAATCTATAGATTACTTCGGACAGTATGGCCATTTTCACGATATTAATTCTTCCTAACCATGAGCATGGAATGTTTTTCCATGTGTTTGTGTCCTCTCTTATTTCATTGAGCAGTGGTTTGTAGTTCTCCTTGAAGAGGTCCTTCACATCCTTTGTTAGTTGTATTCCTGGTATTTTATTCTCTTTGTAGCAATTGTGAATGGGAGTTCACTCTTGATTTGGCTCTCTGTTTGTCTGTTATTGGTGTATAGGAATGCTTGTGATTTCTCCACATTGATTTTGTATCGTGAGACTTTGCTGAAGTTGCTTATCAGTTTGAGAAGATTTGGGGCTGAGACAATGGGGTCTTCTAGATATACAATCATGTCTTCTGCAAATAGAGACAGTTTGACTTCCTCCTTTCCTATTTGAATACCCTTTATTTCTTTTTCTTGCCTGATTGCTCTGGCTAGAACATATTTTTAAGCAAAATTATCCTATTCATCCAGATTTTCAAATTTATTGGTAAAAATTGAACAAAATAGCTTCTTTTCTGATTTTAAAACATATTATCCATTTCTGTGGTTAAATTTCTTCTGTCATATCTTCACTTATATTTTGTAGTTTTGTTATCTATTTTGCATTAAAAAAAAACCTTAAAAATCAGTAGCTTCAAAAACAACCATTTTATTTGCTCATAATCCTATGGAACAGGTATTTGAGCTCATGTAGGCAGTTCCACTCTACGTGATATTATCTTGGGTCACTCACAGGGCTGCATTCCACCTTTAATAGCAATTTCCTCATACTTGCACCTGCTACTAACAGTTTCCTCACTGCCACTTAGGCCTCTACCTACTGCTTGGTCCAAAATCCAGTGCCACACATTTTAAAGTTTTTAGTTACACAAACACCTTACTTCTAGGAACCTTATGTCTAGGATTTTCTGTTTCTGTGTAAAATACTACCCTGAAACCCAGTGGCTTAAAATAGCAACCATATTATTATTTACTCAGAATTCTTGGGAATTCAAGCAGGTGATGCTGGGTTGTTTTTCTTCTCTACATGGTACTGGCAAGGGTTACTCATGAGCTGTGTTCACAGCTGGCTGTTTGGCAGGATCTGAAACATTTAAAGTAGATGCAGATCTCTCTCTTTAGAGGATAGTCACACTTCATACATAGAGACCAAAAGGGAGTATTCTAATAGACGAAGGTGGAAACTGTTGATCTGTTAATGCCTAACGTTAAGAATTATGAAGCATCATCTACCACATTCTCCTTGTCAAAGTAAGTCATAGGTCCACTCAGATTCAAAGGAAGGGGAAATAGACCCTAGCACTCAGTGAGAGGAATGACAAAGAATTTGTGGCCATCTGCAATTCACCAAATGTGCTTTCTCTCAAGTTCATTTCATTTCATTTTACTGAGAACCAGCTCTTGGATTTATGTATTTTTGTTTCATTCTCTTTTTCTGTTTCTAATTCATTTATTTCTTCCTTTACTTTATTAATTCCTTCTATTTGCCTTGGAATTGGTTTATCACTCTTTAAAAAATCTTTCCTCCCACATTTGCCATTTTTTATTTTTTTCTTACAGAGCTAATAAACATTAATTAGTATTACCTAATAGTAGAAATCAATTTATTAGAACTGAGTAGAGTCTCTGTGGGATGTAGGAGGCAAAGAGTGATCTGGAACATGACACCTTGCCTGAATATCTCTGCACTAGGGTGTCCTAAGTACCTTTAGGACTCTGGGCTCTGGATGCTATGTGGCAGCTGAAAATCGAAAAGTGAAGTAAAAGGTTACCAAAGAAAACCTTGAAACATTTTACCTTTGGCTTGGAGATACCCTAGATTAAGCCTGACATTCATACTTATGCTTTCTGGTGGTTTGCTGTATTTGATTATACAGGTCGACTATCCTTTATCCTAAATGCTTGAGACCAGAAGTATTTCAGATTTTAGACTTTTAGATTAGGGATACTCAACCTGTACCAACTAACATGAGTTTTTAAAAAATCCCCAAAGAAAAAATTTATTCATTTTGAGTTTATCCAGTATTTGAAAACCCGCCCTTACTATTTCTGCTTGCACTGATCTCCATTTTTGTTTTTCCCATCCTCTGGAGTCCAGACATTTTGGAAAAGCTGGAATTTTCTTGTGTGCTTTGTAAAATTCCTTGACATGCTTTCTTTTCCATTTGTTTTCATTCTGAAATCAACCTGTTTTACTACTGAACATGGTTCTTATTCAATTCTAGGTTGTAGACCTTTTTGAGGCAAAATTATTTCTCATATATGTATTTTGAACAGGCTAAAAGCTTATCAGGTGAAAAATGGTAAAAACAGTCAATAAAATTCAGTAATATTTAGATACTTTATATATAGCCACAAACATCTTTCAAGAAAAAAATGATAAATTAGTTGACTTACCAATAAAATAATTCTGTAAGTCTCCCATGTGGTGGCTGTAAGATATAAAAGCTGAGAAAGAAGCCTAAGTTATCATTTGCAGTACAATTTCAGATGAACTCTTTGTAGGTTTTGTTTTGTTTGAATAAGAATTAACTGATTGAAAATGGGCATATATAGGAGGCAAGAAATTTATGGGATGAAAGCATAATTTAGTAAGTTTACTTTGACATATAAACACTAAATATTTAAATGCAGTATATTCAGTTTTATTCAAGTTTTTTAATTCAAATTATTTATTGACTTCTTATTCAAGTTAAACTCTTAATATCTGGAAAATAAAATGTATCATAATTGGGTGAATAATGAATCATCATTGTTTACGACATTTTGAGGGGGTCAGCATTTTACTGGTCATATGCAATTCAGTTATGATTAAAGCAGGAAATGTAACCTTTTCAATAAAATGTAAACCTTTAAACCAGATTTTAACTTTACCTATTTTGACCTTGATAAATAATAATTAAAGGGGCGCCAAGATAAAATCTCATTTGTGTGCTTCTCTTCAAAACCCGTGTGTTCAAATCAATGTCATTAAAACAGCCTAACTACCGAAAGAGAGAGGTCAAAATTCACTCCGTCTGGAGACAAGGAAATAAAAATTTAAAGAGTTTTGCTGATATAACCACAGGCAAATGCTATTAACTGCCTAACTATATACAAAAATGGATTAAAGACTTAAATGTAAAACCTGCAGCTATGAAACTATTAGAAGAAAGCATAGGGGGAAATGCTTCAGGACATTGATCTGGGCAAAGATTTTTTTTTGAGTAAGACCTAAAAAGCACAGGCAACAAAAGCAAACATAGATAAATGGGATTACATCAGGCTAGAAAGCTTCTGCTCAACAAAGAGTGAAGAGGCAACCTACAGAATGGGAGAAAATGTTTGCAAGCTATCCATCTCACAAGGGATTAATAACCAGAATGTATAAGGAACTCCAACAATTCTGCAGAAAAAAAAAGCCCAAATCTGATGAAAAAAAAGTGAACATATAATCTGAATAGACATTTCTTAAAAGAAGACATGTAAATGGCCAACAGATGAAAAAAATGCTCAACATCGCTCACCATAAGGGAAATGCAAATCAAAACTACAATGAGATATCATCTCACCCCAGTTAAAACAGCTACTATCAAAAAGACAAAAATAATAGATGCTGGCCAGAATACAGAGAAAGGAGAATGGTAGTACACTATTGGGAATGTAAACTAGTACAGCCACTATGGAAAACAGTATGAAGATTCCTCTGAAACTGAAAATAGATCTACCATATGACCCAGCAATCCTGCTGCTGGGTATATATATATAAAATAATAATAGTAATAAGTATATCAAAGGGATGTCCGCACCCCATGTTTATCGTAGCAATATTCACAGTAGCCAAGATAGGTAATTAACCTAAGTGTCTACTGATGAGTGAATGGATAAAGAAAATATAGGTATATACACAATGGAATATTATTCAGCCATAAAAAGAATGAAGTCCTGTCATGTGCAGCAACATGAATGGAGCGGTAGGTCACTGTGTTAAGGGAAATAAGCTAGGCATGAGAAGACAAATACTGCATGTTCTCACTAATATGTGGAAGCCAAAAAATATTGATCTCGTGGAGATAGAGAGTTGAATATGGTTACCAGAGGCTGGGAAGGGTAGTGGGTGAATGTGGGAAAAATGAAGGGAGGTTAGTGAATGGGTACAAAAATACTGTTTGTTAGATTTATTGTATATTTCAAAATAGCTAGAAGAGGCTGGGCATAGTGGCTCACACCTGTAATCCCAGCACTTGGGAAGCTACGGTGGGCAGATCACTTGAGATTAGTTTGAGACCAGTCTGGCACTTTATGAGGCTGAGGTGGGCAGATCACTTGAGGTCAGGAGTTCAAGACCAGCCTGGCCAACATTGTGAAATCCTGTCTCTACTAAAAATACAAAAATTAGCTGGGCCTGGTGGCAGGCACCTGTAATCCCAGCTACTTGGGAGACTGAGGCAGGAGAATTGCTTGAACCTGGGAGGCAGAGGTGGCAGTGAGCTGAGATCACACCACTGCACTCCAGCCTGGGCAACAGAGACTCCATCTCAAAAAAAAAAAAAATGCTAGAAGAAAACAGTGGGAATGTTCCCAAAAGATAGAAGTGATAAGATGGCCAAATTGGAACAGCTCCAGTCTGCTGCTCCCAACGAGATCAATACAGAAGGCAGGTGTTTTCTGCATTTTCAACTGAGTTACCCAGCTTATCTCATTGGAACTGCTTAGACGGGGGTGCAGCCCACGTAGGATGATCTGAAGCAGGGTGGGGCATCATGGCCTCACCCAGGAAGCACAAGGAGTCAGGGAACTCCCTCCCCTAGCCAAGGGAAGCTGTGAGGGACTGTGTCATGAAGAACAGTGCACTCCTGCCCAGATACTACGCTTTTCCCAGGGTCTTCACAACCTGCAGACGAGGAGATTCCCATGGGTTCCTATACCATCAGGGGCCTGGGTTTCAAGCACAAAACTGGGTGGCCATTTGAAGAGACACTGAGCTAGCTGCAGGAGCTTTTTTTCATACCCTAGTGGTGCCTGGAACACCAGCGAGACAGAGCTGTTCACTCCCCTGGAAAGGGGGCTGAAGCCAGGGAGCCAAGTGGTCTAGCTCAGTGGATCTCATCCCCATGGAGCCCAGCAAGCTAAGATCCACTGGCTTGAAATTCTCGCTGACAGCACAGCAGTCTGAAATCAACCTGGGAAGCTCAAGCTTGGTGTGGGGAGGGACGTCCACCATTACTGAGGCTTGAGTAGGAGGTTTTCCTCTTGCAGTGTAAACAAAGCTGCTGGGAATTTGGACTGGGTGGAGCCCACCACAGTACCATAAAGCCACTGTAGCCAGACTTCCTCTCTAGAATCTTCCTCTCTGGGCAGGGCATCTCTGAAAGAAAGGCAGCAGCCCCAGTCAGGGGCTTATAGATAAAACTCCCATCTCCCTGGGACAGAGCACCTGGGGGAAGGGGGCAGCTCTGGGTACAGCTTCAGCAGACTTAAATGCTCCTGCTTGCTGGCTCTGAAGAGAGCAGCAGATCTCCCAGCACAGCTCTCAAGCTCTGCTAAGGGACAGACTGCCTCCTCAAATGGGTCTGACCCCTATGCCTCCTGACTGGGAGACACCTCCCAGCAGGGATCAACAAACATCTCATACAGGAGAGCTCTGACTGGCATCTGGTGGGTGCCCCACTTGGACAAAGCTTCCAGAGGAAGGAACAGGCAGCAGTCTTTGCTGTTCTGCGGCCTCTGCTGGTGATTCCCAGGCAAACAGCATCTTGGCTTATAGATAAAACTCCCATCTCTCTGGAGTGGACTTCCAGCAAACTCCAGCAGACCTGCAGCAGAGAAGCCTGACTGTTAGAAGGAAAACTAACAAACAGGAATAGCATCAACATCAACAACAACAAAAAACCATCCACACAATACTCCATCCAAGGTTACCAGCATCAAAGACCAAAAGTAGATAAATCCATGAAGATGAGGAAAAACCAGCGTAACAAGGCTGAAAATTCCAAAAACCAAAATGCCTCTTCTCCTTCAAAGGATCACAACTCCTCACCAGCAAGGGAACAAAACTGGACAGAAAATGAGTTTAACAAATTGACAGAAGAAGTAGGCTTCAGAAGGTGGGTAATAACAAACTCCTCCAAGCTAAAGGAGCATGTTCTAACCTAATGCAAGGAAGCTAAGAACTTTGAAAAAAGGTTAGAGGAAGTGCTAACTAGAATAACCAGTTTAGAGAAGAACATAAAGGAACTGATGGAGTTGAAAAACACGGCATGAGAACTTCGTGACGCATAAGTATCAACAGCTGAATCAAGCAGAAGAAAGGATATCAGAGATTGAAGATCAACTTAATGAAATAAAGCAAGAAGACAAGATGAGAGAAAAAAGAATGAAAAGGAACAAACAAAGACTCCAAGAAATATGGGACTATGTGAAAAGTCCAAACCTATGTTTGATTGGTGTACCTGAAAGTCACAGGGAGAATGGAACCAAGTTGGAAAACACTTTCAGGATATTATCCAGGAGAACTTCCCCAACCTAGCGAGACAGGCCAACATTCAAATTCAGGAAGTACAGAGAACACCACCAAGACACACCTCAAGAAGAGCAACCCGAAGACACATAATCATCAGATTCACCAAGGTTCAAATGAAGGAAAAAATGTTAAGGACAGCCAGAGAGGAAGGTCGGGTTACCTACCAGAAAGGGAAGCCCATCAGACTAACAACAGATCTGTCTGCAGAAACCCTACAAGCCAGAAGAGAGTAGGGGCCAATATTCAACATTCTTCAAGAAAAGAATTTTCAACCCAGAATTTCATATCCAGCCAAATTAAACTTCACAGTGAAGAAGAAATAAAGACAAGCAAATGCTGAGAAATTTTGTCACCACAAGGCCTGCCTTACAAGAGCTCCTGAAGGAAGCACTGAATATGGAAAGGAACAACCAATACCAGCTACTGCAAAATCATACCAAATTGTAAAGACCATCAACACTATGAAGAAACTGCATCAGCTAATGGGCAAAATAACCAGCTAGCATCATAATGACAGGATCAGATTCACACATAACAATACTAACCTTAAATGTAAACAGGCTAAATGCCCCAGTTAAAAGACACAGACTGGCAGATTGCATAAAGAGTCAAGACCCATCAGTGTGCTGTAAGAACCATCTCACATGCAAAGACACACATAGGCTCAAAGTAAAGGGATGGAGGAAGATTTATCAAGCAAATAGAAAGTTAAAAAAAAAAAAAAAGCAAGAGTTGCAATCCTAGTCTCTGATAAAATAGACTTTAAACCAACAAAGATCAAAAGAGACAAAGAAGGGTATTACATAATGGTAAAGGGATCAATGCAACAAGAAGAGCTAACTATCCTAAATATATACGCACCCAATATAGGAGCACCCAGATTCATATAGCAAATTCTTAGGGACCTACAGAACAACTCCAACACAATAATAGTGGGAGACTTTAATACACCACTGTCAATATTAATCAACAAAACAGAAAATTAATGAGGATATTCAGCTATGGACCAAGCAGACCTAATAGACAGCTATAGAACTCTTTACACCAAATCAACAGAATACACATTCTTCTCAGCAACAAATCACACTTATTCTAAAACTGACCACATAATTGGAAGTAAAACACCCCTCAGCAAATGCAAAGGAATGGAAATCATAAACAGTCTCTCAGACCACAGTGCAACCAAGTTAGAACTGAGGATTAAGAAACTCACTCAAAGCCACACAACTGTGTGGAAACTGAACAACATGTTCCTGAATGACTACTGGGTGTAAATAATGAAATTAAGGGAGAAGCAGATAAGTTCTTTGAAACCAATGGGAACAAAGACACAATGTACCAGAATCTCTGGGACACAGTTAAAGCAGTGTGTAGAGGGAAATGTATGGCACTAATTGCCCACAGGATAAAGTGGGAAAGATCTAAAATTGACACCTTAACATCACAATTAAAAGAACTAGAGAAGCAAGAGCAAACAAATTCAAAAGCTAGCAGAAGACAAGAAATAACTAAGATCAAAGCAGAACTGAAGGAGATAGAGACATGAAATACCCTTCAAAAAAATCAATGAATCCAGGAGCTGGTTTTTTGAAAAGATTAACAAAATAGATAGACCACTAGCCAGACTGATAAAGAAGAAAAGAGAAAAGAATCAAATAGACACAATAAAAAATGACAGAGGGAATATCACCACTGATCCCACAAACTACCATCAGAGAATACTATAAACACCTCTACACAAATAAACTAGAAAATCGGGAGAGAGATCCAAGATGGCCAATTAGCAACAGCTCAGGAATGTAGCTCCCAGTGAAAGCGCAGAGAACGCATGGACGCCGCACTTTCCGACGAATTTTTGTTGCCCACAGACCGGGAGATTCCTGGCAGAGGAGCCACACGGGTCGCCAGTGCGACTCTTTTGGCCAGCACGGCTGTTTTGCCAGTGCCACAGCACGGCGCTTCCCGGTGCAGAGTATAGGGGACGGACAGGCTCGGCTGGTCCCATCCCCACAAGGAAAACAGCAATTGGAAGCGCTGAGGACTGAGAGTTTCACAGCAAGCACAGCGAACCCGGGAAGGTCCGGCTCTGTGGGGAAGGGGCGTCTGCCAAAGGAAAACTAAGAAACAGAAAAACTTCACAACCAGGCAGAGAGAGATCCAAGATGGCCACGTAGCAGCAGCTCAGGATTGTAGCTCCCAGTGAAAGCGCAGAGAGCAAGTGGATGCTGCAATTGCAGACGAATTTTTGATGCCCACAGACTGGGAGATTCCTGGCGAAGGAGCCACACGGGTCGCCAGCGCGACTCTTTTGGCCGGCGCGGCGCTTCTCTGTGCGGAGTGTACGGGACTGGATGCCCTTTTAGTCGGGCTCGGCCGGTCCCATCCCCACAAGGAGAACAGCAATTAGAAGCACTAAGGACTGAGAACAAGCACAGCTGAACCCGGGAAGGCCCAGCTCTGTAGGGAAGGGGCGTCCCCCGAAGGAAAAGTAAGAAACAGAAAAAACTTCATAA
>CAUYQU010042843.1:0-22113 GCA_963574635.1 Cheracebus regulus
CTCCCCTCCCTGTGTCCACGTATTCTCATTGTTCAATACTTGCTTATGAGTGAGAACATGTGGTGTTTGATTTTCTGTTCTTGTGTCAGTCTGCTGAGAATGATGGTTTCCAGATTCATCCAAGTCCCTACAAAGGACACAGACTCATCGTTTTCTATGGCTGCGTAGTATTCCATGGTGTATATGTGCCACATTTTCTTTGTCCTGTCTATCGTTGATGGGCATTTGGGTTGGTTCCAGGTCTTTGCTATTGTAAACAGTGCCAGGATGAATATACATGTGCATGTGTCTTTATAGTAGAACGATTTATAATCCTTTGTGTATATACTCAGTAATGGGATTGCTGGGTCAAGTGGAATTTCTATTTCTAAATCCTTGAGGAATCGCCACACTGTCTTTCACAATGGTCAAACTAATTTATACTCCCACCAACAGTGTAAAAGTGTTCCTATTTCTCCACATCCTCTCCAGCATCTGTTGTCTCCAGATTTTTTAATGATCGCCATTCTAACTGGAGTGAGATGATAGCTCAATGTGATTTTAATTTGCATTTCTCTAATGACCAGTGATGATGAGCATTTTTCATGTTCGTTGGCCTCATATATGTCTGACTTGAAGAATTTTCTAAGGTGAGTCAAAATAAGAAAGTGGTGGGTTGGGTTTGAGGCCAGTGTTCCTTATGACAGGCTGCTGTTTACTTGTACTTAGGAAAATGATGGAAGTAATGGACTACATACAATAAGAAAGGCCCCAGTTAGGGACTCCAAGGACCCCAAGACTGCCAGTTTTCGAGATGACGGAATGTTGTTGTTGTAAGCCAAGGTGGCCTTAGAATTCTGCTTTATCAGAAATCTGCAGAAACAGGTGAGATCCATCTGTTTGGCAAGGGTTAATGTGTGATTCCAGAGAGAGCTTGGGATCTAACCTGGGCCTTTAGGAGATGTGTGTGCATAATTGCAGTTTTCTGGGCAGAGGTCCATAAATTACCAGATTCTTGGCTGCATCTGTAACCCAGAAAGGCTTAAGTAAGAACTGCTGCTCCAGGCCTTGGGTGCTCAATGTGTGGTCCACGGACCAGCAGCATAGGCATCACCTGGGAGCTTATGGAAATGCAGATTCTCAGGCTCCGCTCTAGATCTGCAGAATTAACACCGATGTTTCAGCAAGCTCCCTGGGTGACGCATGTGTGCTTCAAAGTGTGAGCTGTGTTTATTTTGATGACGCCGTGAAGACAATCCACGTTCACAGCTGTGTTTTCCTATCCATGTCTGTGGATGACAGAGACTCGGGTTCAACCCCAGGCTCAGCTGTGTGATCTTAGTCCTTAAGAAAGTAAAAAAAATCAATACCTTCCTCATATGCCTGTTATGAAAATTAAATGAGATCATGTGTGAAAAGCATTGAACAGAATGCCTAACACATAGCACTCTGTAACAGTTATTATTCTTATACATTTCCTGGATTTTGTCAGATTCTGGAAATTATTCATGATATCAAAAATGTCATGATCTACAAGTCTAGAGAAGTTGTTCTCAACCAGAGGCAATTTTGCTCCTGAAGCACTTTTGGCAATGTCTAGAGACGTTCTGGATTATCATACCTAGGGGACAGAGACTTCTGGCAACTCATGAGTAGAGACCAGGGGGACTGCTGAACACCCTACACTGCACAGGATAGACTCCACAAAAAGAATTATCTGGCCCCAAAGAGTCAATAGTGCTGAGGCTAAAGAACTCGGTCAAAAAACAAGGGAATGAAAAATGTACTTGATTAGGTCTTTGAGCCAGCATCCAGGTTCTACGAGTACTTGAGAGGTCACTTGTCAATTTAACTTTGAAACAACAAATGCAAAATGGAATTGCCACTTTTTAATAAGCCAAAATTCTCAGTAAGGCTGCTACAGGCATTTTACAAGGAAGGCAAGCAGTGACTGATCAACCTATGGAATTAGGTCTCCCTCATCCCGTCCTGCCATCCATTTCTCAGAACCTTGTTCATTTTCTTTGGTGAACTCCTCATGCTCAGTAATTATTGTGAACTTCTTATGTGCACAATTCTGCTCTGCCTTAATAGGAGATATTAATGGGAGATTTCTTACGTGCATGTAACCTGATACCCCCATGCCTGGCACATGTGGAAGCTTCCAAAGCATTTGTTTAATGAGCAAATTTGTGCTGGGCTTGCCTCTAGGACATTGGTGAGACATATCAGGGACTTTAATATACCTGTTCCTCTGGTCCTTCTATCTCTTTAAAAACTTGAGGTCAGGCACAGTGGCTCACAGCTGTAATCCCAGAACTTTGGGAGGCCAAGACAGGTGGGTCACTTGCAGACAGGAGTTCGAGACCAGCTTGGTCAACATGTTGAAACCCCATCTCTCTAAAAATACAAAAATTAGTTGGGCATTATGGCTCATGCCTGTATTCCCAGCTACTCAGGAGGCTGAGCTTGAACCTGTGAGGCAAAGGATGCAGTGAGCCGAGATTGCACTACTGCACTCCAGCCTGAGCCACAGAGCAAGACTCTGACTCAAAACATAAAAATAAAAGGCAAAAATTAATAAAAACTTGAGACAAAACTAAAATAAAACCTTGAGTTTAGGGTTACTTTAGATCTCCTAAGGATTCCCAGAAATTAGATGAAATAAAAGAAAAGAAAATAAGCAGATGCATTTCCACCCATGAGCAGAACAGTGGCATGGTAAAAACAGCAGGGTTTAACAATTACCTTTTAAAAAAGAAAGATGATGGACTCTGGGTAGAGGCAGAACTGTATCCACATTAGCTTCAATATTTACTATGTGACTTTATGGTTTTTTTTTTTTTCCTTTTGAGACAAGGTCTCACTCTGTCACTCAGACTAAAGTGCAGTGGTGCAATCTTGGCTCGCGGCAACCTCTGCCTCCCAGGCTCAAGCAATTCTACTGCCTCAGCCTCTGGAGTAGCTGGGATTACAGGTGGACACCACTACCGTGTAGCCAATTTTTGTATTTTTAAGAGAGAGGGGGTTTCACCATGTTGGTCAGGCTAGTCCTGATCTCCTGACCTCAAATGATCCACCCACCTCAGTCTCCCAAAGTGCTGGGATTACAGGTGTTACACTGGGTCCAGCCACTCTGTGACTTTACAAGTTACTCAGCAGTTCAAATGGGACTAATCATTAGAATGACTTCTGAAGGTATTCTGAGAACACAGTCGTACAGCAAGAAGGTATTCTGAGTACACAATCATACAGCAAATATTCAGCACACACTGACCACAGCACCACCATGTGTAGAGCACCGTGCTAGGTGTTGGCGCATATAAACCATTTGGCCCGGTACCTGATATAGCATGAGTATGTGGCACAAGCCACAGTTAATACACACATTGTGCTCACACTGCTCTCACATGCTCTCACAGACAAGCTGGGTTCATGAAGGAAACCCAGGAATCCCAGCAGGGATGCCTGCCTTTTGCAGCTTGTCACCACTGCTTGGGCAAGAGTAGTGGTGACTTGAGGATCGCACCATCTTGGTGCCCACTGGTGTTTGGCTTAGTGAAAAGAATCAAAGGATGGTTAAAAATAGTTGAAGTCAGCAAATTAAAGTGTCCTTTGTCAACTCTTTAAAATTAGGTAGGAAGGACACATCAAAGTAGTCTGGGAAAATAAATTACTGCCTTAAGAAATGGAAAAGAAGTATTTGTGCAAGATTTATCACCATTAGCAACACCATGTCTGAAAGGTAGACTCAACCTAAATATCCAGAGAATCATTTGGGAAATTAGGGAAGTCAGTGAAATGGATTTTTTTTGCTTTAAAAAAAATTGAAATTACATAAATCTATGGAAAATATACAGGAATGTTTGTGTACATAACACCTGTATGAAAATACAGCTCTATGATTTAGTTGTTCATAATAAAATATAAGACATGAATAAAGTTATATCAAGCTGGGAGATGATGTGCTCTATTCATTTTTTATTCAAAATTTTCTTTAATCCTGCTGAAACCTTTTTCTAATTAAGAATAATAACATCAGTAATAATAATTGAATATCTTAGGGTTTGCTGGATTAATAACTAAGAATTTTTCTATTTTGGAAAAAAGAAAACCTCTAAAAAAGATCTCAGAAGGAGAGAAATAAATAAAAACACATTGAAAAAATTAAATATGGCCAGTGGGTAAACTGTAATTCCCTAGTGCCTAACAGTTAGAAACAGAATGTTATGCAGATGGTCATTTGCATGCTTAACTAGAGAGAGAGGAGCAAGTACTCTGGAGAAAGCAAAAAGGGAAAGGTTGTACTTTGAAGCAGGAATTTACCAAGCAAGTTTTAATCTCTCCTCAGACTTAAGTCCACTTTGTACAACCAAATCCTGGACTATGACCACCACCCAACACAGCAAATCAAAATGTTCAGATACTCATGTTTTGGGTTCAGAAAGACCTGTTTCTAAATTCCTGTGTCAACTCTTCTTTGCTGTTTGACTTTGGGCAAAGTGTTTGATGTCTCTGAACTCCTATTTCCTCAACTGTAAAATGAAAAAAAAAAATCGTCTTCCACGAGGCTGCTTTGAGCATCCAATGATACAGCTAAAACACTTAACACCAATAACTGCTCAATCAGCATCTGTTAATTACACTATGAATATGACTATTCTAATATGTTGTTCTCACACGCCATTTTATTCCTGTCTGGGAGTCAAGTAATGGACTAGGCTGCTTGGGGTGTTGGGATGAAGATCTGCTTTTTGGCTTTGTCTTCCATGCCAAAACTCAAACTCCAACCTGTGAGTTTCTTCCATTGCTAACTGATGCTCCCCACACTGTGACAGCTGTGTCTTTCCTGTTTGGTAGCTGATGAATCAATCAAAAGATGCTTTTGTAAAGTAGTGATTTGGGGGTTGCTTAAGTGCCTGATAGAATGTGTGACACTAACATGGGGACTGTGTTTATGACAGCATGTTCTCAGAGGGCGCCAAACAGGTGCCCAGCCCAAACCTACTCAGGATCACTGTGCGGCAAGTTGGTAAATGCCTACCCAGCCCTAGTTCTAGTTTCTATGGTAATGGTGGTTTGAAGGCCAATATTGCAACAATCCTATTTGTAGATATCTGCAGCATGGCTTTTAATCCTCAAACAGTGCTGTTTTTCCTTGTTCTCTTTCTGCCAACCATTCCTGTTCAAAACTTATCTGATTCCTATCCTGAACCATCAAAACTCTGTTCTCTACACAGCAGATTGAAATCTCTGAGTACAGTACATTTCTGGTAAGGACTCAATATCTGCTAACAGTGTATGGAACAATGCGTCTGAAAAAAACACATGGGTTTTAAAGTGGGATTCCCCCAAATTCTCTGTAATTCAAGTCAACTATTGAGTGTCTACTGGGTGCTGAGCCCAGTTCTAGAGGCTGCTGGCAAGATGAAGAATGAAAAGAGAGTAAATATTAACAAACACCATCCAGATGTCAAGGACTTCAGAGTGGAGTTGGGGGAAATGGTCATGTTTACATCTCAGAATGATGCAAGAAAAATTAATAAGGGCTTATCTAACTGTAATGAAAGCCTGGAGACTTCACCAAGGAGAAATAAATACATTCTGGTTATAGGAGCAGGCAAGTAAATTAAAGGTATCTGGACAAATACCACAGAAGTACAGTTCTTGAGTGGGGCATTACAGAATGAGTTGGGCAAAGAATGAAGAAATGACACTTCCAGCTAAGGGAACAGCATGATCAAGGGAACAGAAATGCATTTTGTACTAGAAATGGTAGGGAAAAATCAAGAGTGGAAAGGACTTTGATTATATAGGGGAGGGCGATAGGGAATGGAGCTCATATATTGATGATATAAGTCATTATGGCAACACCTGCCATTTACTACCTGTTGTGTCCTTGACTCCACAATACCTTATACCTTATTAATACCTTATTAATAAAAGCAAATCTCTGTTAAGATGTAAAAAGAACTTACCGTGTCAGGCACTGTGCTAAGCACTTGATGTGCATGTTTATTGCTAGTAAATAAGTTCTGTAAGCTGTTGGAGATTTTTGTTTTCTCTGTTCTGCTTCTAAACAGATTTGTGACACACTGAAACATTCTTCAAGCAGTACAGCAGGTGAACACATGAGGTTTCAGGACAGCTCCACACTTCACCAACTGTGTGACTCAGGACAAGTGACTCCTTCTTGAAGCTCAGTTTCTTCATCTATAAAATGAGATGCAGTTAAATTCATGCCTTCCCAAGGTGATTGAGAAGAGTAAATAAGAGACTACCTGAAAAGCACCTGGTATGGAGCCTGGCCATGGTAAACACTTAATAAATGCTAATTATTATTATCATTTTACCACCAGCAGTTTACTGAAGGCCAATGAAGCTATCATGAGAACCTATTGAAAACTGAGAGAAAACACTGCATTTCTTTCACCTGTTTTCTATCATCTGGCATGTTGATCTTTTTTTCTAATTATCAGCTAAAAGGTTAAACTTGATGACTTCCAAAAAAAAAAAAAAAAAAGAACTTGATGACTTCAATATACTTCTGGCTCTGAAATACCCATTTTTCAATACTCCATGTAAATACTCCTCCAGGAATCCTTGCTAGTTCTCTTCAACCTACAAGGCTCTCCCTCTTTGCTGAATGCTTAGCTATTGCTCATCTTAAGCTGTTCAATATTATGAAATTCGGGCAAGAAGAAGAGTACCTCATCTACCTCTGAGCCCTCAGAGTGCCTTGGAGCAGAGTAGGGGTTATGGGATGGAGGTGAGCATGGTGTTAGGGAACTCTGGCAGGTGCTGGCTCAGCCTGCACCCATGAACACCCACCCAACCAGTTAGCAGCCACTCTTCTATCTTTTTATACTCATCTTTCTTCTTAGAGTTCCACATCAAGACTGAATTTTCACTCCTGAAGCCACTTTCTTTAGACAGGGCCTCATCTGTCATCCATGCTGGAGTACAGTGGCACAATCCTGGCTCACTGCAGCCTCAGGTGATTCTCCTGCTTCAACCTCCCTAGTAGCTGGGATTACAGGTGCATACCACTGTGCCTGGCTAATTTTTGCATTTCAGTAGAGAGGGTGTTTTAACACGTTGCCCAGGCTGGTCTCGAACTCCTGAGCTCAAGTTATCCCCCCGACTTAAGTGCTGGGATTACAGGCATAAGCCACTGTGCCTGGTCCCTGAGGCCACTTTCTTCTTGAAAATTGTATTGTGCTGCTGAAAATATGCCATGATTCATCTTTCATTGTCTCTTGATTCACTATCGCTATGTTTTAAGGTGTTTGGGGTTTAGGTCTTTTTTTAAAAAAAATCATCAAGTATTTAACTCAATGTCTCTCCTTTTTATTGATAGAGACTCAAGCCTACTGATTAACTTTTCAATCAAAGCTACCTGCAATACACAAGGCAGCTGCAATTGCAGCTTTGGCAACAACTGAAGTAGTCATTTAGCTGACTTCTTCTCTGTTTCTAGTTACCCCTCTCTGCTGAATCTGTATGTCTGTGATTTCATAGCCTCCACAGAATCCTCTCTATATGTTAGGATTATTACTCTCCACCTTTTCCATTTGAGAAAATGGAAGATCAGAGATGTAAGTAGCTTGTCAAAAGCCACACAGCCAATAAACAGCAGAGCCAAGGAACTAATCTGGCCACCATGATACAGGAGTCCACTCTCTTGACCACTAGTCCACTGGGTTTATCACCTTCTCTCCTGTTTGCATTCACTGAGAACTCATTGAGAGCAGTGGCTTTGTCTCTTTTACAGTTGCCTAGAAGCTTGGCATCAAGCAGGTGCTCAAAATGTTCAAATCACTTGTTCTTTCTAGAAATAAGTGTCTAATCCGGGTCTGACCAGTTATAGATCAGTGGATGGGGGGCCTGAAGAGGGCTAGAGCAGTGAATAAGGTAGCACAGGTCTCATGAGGCTTAAGTTGCATTCAGTGGAGTGTTGTGCTTTAACTCTTGGTGTGCTATGATAAACTTGTTTTTTCTCAGACCTTTGCTTAATATGGATTCTCTGGTTTTCTGGAAATCAGCATCATAAATCTGACTACTCCTGTCCAGCCTAGTGCCATGCAAGGTGTTCTTGATCACTGTCCCAGGAAGTTGACTACTGTGACGTCACTTCCTTTCTTCCAGACTATATTAGGTTGGTGCAAAATAATTGTGGTTTTTGCCATTAAAAATAAGGGCAAAACCTGCAATTGCTTTTACACCAGCATCATAGACTGCAAAGACACCTGGATCCACTTAGAGAATGGTAGAGAAAGAAACAAAAAGAAGTAGCACCCAGGCAATGAAGCTGCAGAAAGGAGGGCTGGAGATGGGGAATCTCCCTGCTGGAGAGTCTGTCTCTCCTGCTTTGCAGTTGAATTGAGGAGTGTTTTAAGCCTACTTTGTTTGCCATCATCATCAAAATGGCTTTCTTGATTTTAAACTTCTGGAAAGTGAGATAGAGAACATGTGTGGTTACACAAATGGGCTGGTGATATCAGTTCCGTATTGCCAAAGCAGATGGCTGGCTTTCTAGACCTGAATTCTATCATCCTTTGGAAATCTTTGCTAACTTGCTGACCTTTTCTGGGAGTCAGCTTTTCTATCAGTAAAATGAGAGTGTGTACTCCAGGCTCCTCCGAGAAGTAGCTGTCTAGCTTTCTTCTGGGTCCCCTACCAAGAGTTAGGATGTGCTGTGATGCCTCTGTGACAGTGGCTGAGCTGCTTTTTGGTTGGGTTGTGGGTGAAGCCAGAGCAGATGGTAAAGTAGCTGGTGCTGCAGAGGTCTCCACTGGCAATGAGAAGCAAATCCTTAGGAAACGATTGGTTTTCCACAAGCAGTGGTACACACTCATGACTGGCACCCAGGCAAATCTTGCCAAACTCTGTCATGTTACCCATTCATTTCAGGGCCAGAATCCTTTTGTCAAGGAAAGTAAGGAAGAGGCTCTGATGATGAGGCCAAGTTCACATTGACTCAAGTTTCAATCTTCACACTGATTTCTGTTCTTATTATTTAATTTCCTTCTCATCAGACAGAATTAAATACCAAATACCATACCCAAGTCTTCTAAAGTCCAATTGCCCAAATGCTTTGTTTCCAACTTATATAAAAGTTTAAATTTCCTCTTCCCCTGCTCAAATTTCTGCCAAAACAGTCATCAACAATGAAATTTTTGAAGATAATTAGCATATCAGATATCTATAATAAGCTAATCATGTATTCTTGGATTATACTTCTCTGGTTAGCTGCTATTAATCACAAATATTATTCATGTCATTTGAAATATTCCTGTTGGCGGATGTTTTTATGCTTGAAGAATTCCAGCTAAAAATCTTCAGCTACAGATGCAGACCCTTCACCTCCTCCAGCCCCACCCAACCATGAGAGGCAAGATTCAATCGTGTCTTGTTGAACAGGGTTAACCTTCAGGTGAAACAGCATTAAGGGAAGTAATTATCCATTCACACTGAGCTGGCTACAAATAAAGTGAGAAAATCACCTTCTCAGAACTCACATGAAAAACATAATGTAGTTAATATTAAATAAAGGGATTGGGCAACCTGGCCTCTTTTTACAGTGTGTGCTGATGTGTCCTTGATCAGGGGCTGTTTTGTTTATGATTAATGAATGACTCACCTTGGGCTGTGTTCCGTTCAATGCATACCTCATTATGAATTTGAAGAGGTCATTTCTTTCTTGGATTTAAAATAAGAATCTCTTTGTACATTCAGAAGGTTAGGAGTTTGATATTGGTGCAAAAATTAGGGCAAAGAGAACTGGGGGGGCATTTGCTTTGGGTTGTTTCTTCTTCTTCTTCTTATTCTTATTCTTCTTGTCCCCTTGTAAAGTTCAGAATTTGAAGACAAATTCTAAGCCCAGGCTCTGATTTTAAAGTAGATCCTGAAATTATGTGGCTTGGGCTCAACTTATGTCTGGCAGTAGTACTGGGTCTCTAAGATTTGCTGTTGAATGCAGAAGAGCTTGATGTCCTACCCTAGAAGGGCTATCCGGGCTGCTTTCCAGGAGGGGCTTGTAGAGGGTGGTTCAAATGGTACAAACATAAATCAAAAGGAAACAAAATCTGAAGTATTCAGATAGGGCATATAGTCCACCAGCCTCTCTTTTAATATCTTATGTTTTCTTTAAAACTATGTTTTCTGTTCATTACAGTTTAATTTCATTGATACTTAATGTCAGAATGAGTAGTAGATTGCCATGTAATTTACCAAACCCTAGAAAACCCAATGTTGATGCAGAAGATCATAACTGGGTTAAAAAACTGTATGCTTTTTTTTTTTTTTTGCTTTGCAAGATCCCTGACAAATAAAACCATCTGAAAAGAAAATATGTATCTCTTTATTATTTTATATATATATATATATATATATATGCACACACAAAAACATACACACCAAGCATACCCACAAACACATATCAGAGGAAGATAGATGATAGATAGATAGATAAATAGATAAATAGACAGATATCAATCTGCAAGTACAGATTTTCTTTTTAAAATTCAGACAAGAGGGATACTACTCAGAAGAGAGAGCTTCTATGTTTGAGACACAGCCCCAAGTTTCTGGGAGGTGAGCGCTTTCAGATTGACCATCACTTCCACCAGTGCACACACAAACGTGTGGTTTGACCACCGGTGGGCCCCACCACAGCTCAGTTAATGATCTTTCCACAGGGTTATGTGTGTTCACTTGTGCATTCAAATGAGGGCTTGTCAGGCAGAAATAAAAGCATATGCAGGAACAGGTCTTGGCGGTTGACTAAGGATACCGACTACATGGTAGACATAGTTCATTAGTCACCTAGCCAACTTTTTTTAAAGTCAAGTTATTTCTTTATGTGTGAGAGAAACTATGTCCTTTGATCATAGCCATTAAGATGGGATTAAATAACAGCAAATCTTAGGGACCCAAGCATTACTCCTAGCTCTATCACTAACTGACCATGTGACCTTGGGCAGGTCATTTTCCCTCTCTGGGCATCGAGGCTGTTTCTGTAAAAGGAAGGCTTTGGACTAGGTAGACCTTAATATTGTTCCTTCACATCATCATTCTGTGATTTTTTTTCTTAGAAATGATACCCTTCCCATCAATGGTCTATGATTCTGTTAAAATACAAGAATAGCTGACACAAAATAGGAAACACCTCCTCTTCAACATGTCCTCTTGGTGGATGTCTTGCTGTTTCACAAATTAAATGCAGGAGATCAATGTCTTTCTGGTCTTTCACTATAACCTTCATCTGCCTCACAGGCCTATGAGCACCTGTCACACACCAAGTATGTTCTGATTTTGTTGATTACTCTCATGAAGTACCATAACAGGCCACTTTAATGGCAACAAACAATTATAATTTCTACAACTAGAAATAGAACTCTCTTTTATTTTCTAACTTCATCAATGAAAATATGATAACTGGAATTGTGTTACTGCTAAGGAAAACCCCAAGCATCATCTTTTCAGATTTTTTTTTTGACAGGGTCTCTCTGTCAGTCAGGCTAGAGGGCAGTGGTGCATCCACAGCTCACTGCAGAGTTGAACTTCCTGGCTCAAGCAGTCCTCCCACCTTAGCCTCCCAAGTAGCTAGACTACAGGCACACACCACCATGCCTGGCTAATTTTTCATATTTTTTTTGTAAAGATGGGATCTCATGATGCTGCCCAGGCTGGTCTCAAATTCCTGGGCTCAAATAATCTACCCACCTCAGCCTCCCAAAGTGTTAGGATTACAGGTGCTAGCCACTACACTCAGCTTAGACACTTTTTCTTTATAGATAGTAATACAGTTTGGCAACTTCCAAAACAAAGTAAATGTCTAAGAAATCTAGCAAAGTTTCATAGGAAAGTTTCCCCAAATTACCATGATACATTTTTTTTAAAAGACTCAGGACCCAAACAGTAGTAATAATAAGTTTTTAAAATGTATTACAAAATTAGAATTTAAATGGAGCGAAGATCTTTATTTTAAATCAGGGGTGTCCAATATTTTGGCTTCCCTGGGCCATACTGGAAGAGGAAAAATTGTCCTGGGCTACATTTAAAATATACCAACACTAATGATAGCTGATGAGCTAAATAAATAAAATAAAATAAAATAAAATAAAATAAAATAATAAACTTCAAGAATATCTCATAATATTTAAGAAACATTTACAAATTTGTGTTGGGCTGCATTCAAAGTCATCCTGGGCTGCATATGACCCACAGTCCTGGGTTGGACAAGCTTGGTTTTTTGTTTTGAGATGGAGTCTCTCTCTGTTGCCAGGCTGGAGTGCGGTGGTGCCATCTTGGCTCACTGCAACCTCTGCCTTCTGGGTTCAAGGATTCTCCTGCCTCAGCCTCCTGAGTAGCTGAGACTACAGGACCCTGTCACCAGCCCGGCTAATTTTTGTATTTTTTTTTTTTTTAGTAGAGTTAGGGTTTCACTGTGTTAGCCAGGATGGTCTTGATTTTCTGACTTCATGATCTGTCCGCCTTGGCCTCCCAAAGTGCTGGGATTACAAGAGTGAGTCGCCGCATCCAGCCAACAAGCTCATTTTGAATGATCACTCCACACTGAAAAAAGTCTCCCACCTGTTTGAGAAAATGAAGAAGGAACCAGAAGACGGTGTGCGAATCAGTGTTACTATATGTAACACTGGTAGTCATTATCTAGCTAGTTAAGACAGCACGGAAACACTAAAACCCCAAACAAAAAATCCTCTTGATTTGACATAAGAACTGTGTGTGCCATTTACTTTCATTATTACAAGATGGCTGCTGCAGCTCCAGAAGTCCCACCCAGTGACTTTTTCTTACATCTCATTGGCCACAGCTTCCTCCCTAGAACAAGGAGGTTGAACACACTTGTCCAGTATCATACCAATAATGAATGACAAAGGCAACTAATGATGCTTGGTGGTATTTCTTTCTTTCACTAACACCACTGAGTTTCCTAATACATTTGTTCCCTAGGAACACCAAACTTGAGGGCCGGGGACATTTTTGTTCATACAGGGTTTACCTTGTTTTATGGGATCCAGATGTATGATTACTCTGATCTTTAATGCACAATAACCAAATCGCTTCACTTGCTTTCTCTTGTACACTTCCCCTACATCCTTCTTCCCAAACTCAGAGCAAGACCTCCCAACCAATGCTATTTTATGTGAAGATGGCTGTGGAATATTATTTGCATTGCCTCCCTATCATATGGGAGAAAAGACAGAATTCAATTGACACAATAGGATTAGAGTGATGAGATGGGAACTAAAAATTACTTCATTTGGTCGGGCGCAGTGGTTCACGCCTGTAATCCCAGCATTTTGGGTGGCTAGGGCAGGTGGATCACCTGAGATCAGGAGTTCAAGACCAGCCTGGCCAACATGGTGAAACCCTGTCTCTACTAAAAATATAAAAATTAGCCAGGTGTGGTGGCAGGTGCCTATAGTCTCAGCTACTTAGGAGGCTGAGGCAGGAGAATCACTTGAACCTGAGAGGTAAATGTTGCAGTGAGCCGAGATGGCACCACTGGACTCCAGCCTGAGCGACAGAGCAAGATTCAGTCAAAAAAAAAATCCTTCATTTGAACTGGTGAATCTCCGTAGAGGATGCTTCTTGCTTTCTCCAATCTGCATTTGTTTCTGCTTTTGTTAATAGCACTCACTTTTCGTTTGCACTTCCCTTTTCTCAGTCCATGGAGTTCTCAGTGACTAATGCCATCTGCAAGATCCGAAGGTGTTGTGTAACCTAGACCTGGCCTTTCCATCAGTGCATCCCCTCTCCAGATTGACCAGCTCAAATAGGTCATGTTATTAAGGTGAATCAAAGACAATTTTTCATAGATCTTTTCTGAAGCTTTGGAGAAAAGGCTCTGGCTCTCTCTCTGCCCTGGGGGGTGCTAGGCTGGTATAACATAATGTTACCTAAATATATTGGTCATCATCATGATGGGGAAGCCTGGCCAATAATTGAACATAGGAAAGCAGAGAGGAAACGGGGCAAAGGAGAGAGAGAGAGAAAGAGAGAGAGAGAGAAAGAATTCTGATGATATTCTGATGATGCCATTTCAGCACCTGAATCCTACCTTTCTTATCCAGTCTAATCAGTTATGTATGCCAAAGAATTCCCCTTTTCAGGTTAACCCCATTTATTTAAGTTACATTTCTGGTCACTTGCAGTTGAAATGATCATCAGCAGATATCTAAAAATTATTGTCATCCCTTACCCATGTATTGTTCTTCATGGCTGCCAAAGCCCTTGCATACTTTTCTCTCATTCAGTCTTCTCTGCGAACCTATGAGAAAGGTAATGTCATCCCAGCATTCACAGATAAGGACCCAGACCAGCTGAGGCCACGATGCATTCATTCTCTTCAATCTTGCCATGGCTGTTGAGTGTTTGTCAATGTGCAAGGCTTTGCGCTACATGCTCAGGAAGTAGTGACCAAGTCAGAAGACACCTCTATCCCCCGGTCTAGTCGGAGAGTGGACAATACCCACTGGTTAGACAATTCACTGTCAGAGTTCACCTGTGTACATGCAAGAAAGGAGCAGGTCAGAAAGGTGGAGAAAGGCCATTCTCTGAAGACTTCACAATTAAATTGGAAACAAAAGAATGAATTAGGGAAGAAGGAGAAAGAGAATTCTAGGTAGAGGGGAGACCAGTTGCCAAGAACCTGAGGCAGGAAGTATGTAGTATTGAGGGAAATTAGGGATGTCCAGTGTGGCTGGAGCACAGAGAACAAGAAGGTACCTGAGCAGACTGCAACAGAGGCAGAGTAGCAACTGTGGTCTTCATCTTTGTGCAAAGACATGGAGGCCTGACTTTATCTGTGTTATAAAGATAACTCTCTGTAACATGCGGAACAGACTGGAGCAGTTAGAGTGGATTCAGGAGGAAGTTAAATATGCTGGCATAGCTCACAGGACATAAACGATGTTTCTACGAGCTGAGCTTTGTTACTTCACCCAGATCATAGAGCCAATAAGGAGCAGAGGCAGATGGGCATCTGCAGAGTGACCCCGAAACCATGCTTGCAACTAATGCAACACAGAATATGAACTAAAGGCACATTTTCCACAGTAGAATTATGAGATTATTCTTCGATTTTCAGCAACTTGACAGTTGGTATTTTCTAACCTTTCCATTTTGTTTCTTCCTCCTCCCTGCCTTCCTTTTTTTTTTTTTTTTTTTTTTAAATAATAGTTGCACAATTCTTTAATGAGATTCAGGCAAAAATCTACTTGCTATTTGTGTTGCAAAGTTCAAAAACTCCATATTGTGTCATCACTTTTGAAAAATGTATGACCTAGAACACTTAGCAAATTCCAGAAACCTTTGAACTCCAGTTTGTTGAATATTGTAGTTTATGTTTTCTCTAAACTGTCCAGAACTATTTGTACCTTGGATTATTAATCTATAACCAAACAGTTCTGGCTGGGCAAGCCTTCTTTTCCCTAAACCAATGATGAGTAACATAAGTAAATCTATTATCTTTCCCTTGAATTCTGTCAATATATTTATTTCAGATATTTTGGCTTCTATCTCTCTTTATATTTCATAGAAAAACTGTCCAGATAAGATCAAAACTACTTTGTCATTTATCATCAGTAACCAAGTCTGACTCAAAAGCAGAGTTCAAAAACATATTTTTTTTCCACACAGATACAAAACAGCCAAAAAAAAAAAAAAAAAAAAAAGAGTTGGCCACAGCCGTCTCCCTTTATATTTGCATATGTAAATGTATTATGATTTCTGACTGCCTCGTCAATGGATTCACCTTGTAAATTAATAGACATTCACGGTGACTATAATACAGGCAAGCTACTGACAGATAATTTCAAGGAATCTAGATTAGTTCCTAGAAGGAAAGAGCCTAGTGTTTACAGAGCAGGATGGTAGTACACTGAGTGAGTGCTCTCCCGCCAGGCTCTGAGAGAGCTCTGTGACCCTCCCTTCCTATCTTCAGCTGTCCGCTGTGGACAACAATGGCACATACCTCATAAAGGTTCAGTCTGTAATTATTCAAGGAATATTTATTGAGCACCTACTATGTGCTGGCACTTTCATAGGCACTGGGATAGTAAATCCATGCTATTATAGAGCTGACATTCTGTAAGAGAAAGAGATGTGTGATAGATCAATGGGATTGGATTGAACAATGCCTATATGGCTTGTAAAGTGTTGTTTCTGGGTGTGTCTGGGAGGGCATTGCTAGAGGAGATTGGCATTTGAGTTAATGGAGGGGAAGACCCACCCTCAGTGTGGGTGGGTACCATCCAATTAGCTGCCATTATGGCTAGACCAAAGCAGATGGAGAAAGGTGGGATGCCCTTGCTTGCTGGGTCTTCTGGCTTTCTCATCTTCCTGTGCTGGATGCTTATTTCTTCTCCTGCCCTTGGACATTAGACTCCAGTTTCCTTGGCCTTTGGACTCTGGTACTTAGGCCAGTTGTTTGCTGGGGACTCTCAGGCCTTTAGACTTAGACTGAAGGCTGCATTGTCAGTTTTCCTGGTTTTGATTCTTTTGGTCCCAGACCAAGCTACTACCAGCTTTTCTCTTTCCCTAGCTTGCAGACAACTGATTGTGGGATTTTGCCTTGTAATCATGTGAGCAAATTCTCCATAATAAATTCTCATTTATATATACATATATCCTATTTGTTCTGTCCCTCTGGAGAACCCTGACTAATACAAGATGCTAAGCAAATGAACCAATCAGGCAATTTCTTATGATGATACTCTATGATAAAAATGGGGAAAAAAATGACGGAAAGAGAAGTGAAGGGGCACTTTAGATGGATTTTAGGTGGGACTTCGTATAAGTTTGCTCTCTGAATGGTTGACATTTGAAGTCAGCCATTGACAGGAAGAAAGGATCAGCCATGGGGAGACTTTGGGGATGAGAAGACCACACTGAAGGAACTACCAAGTCTCATTTATGAAAAGAAAAAGGTCACAGCATTGGAGCAGAGAGGGTGGGTAAGGGGGGGATAGTGAGAGGTGACAGTGGGAAGGTAGAGAAGGACAAAATCACAATCTTCAAGGTCCTGTAAGGAATCTGGGCTTTAGTCTAAGTACAATGGAAAATCACTAACAAGCTTCAACTGGGGGATAAAAGGAACGGATTAGTGACAGTGAAGGGCGGCCTCTCAATTTCTCCTATTGAGAAAATTTCAACACATAAAGATTTCAACATATAACTCATATGGAGTAGGTATCTAGAAGATAGTGGATCATGATTTGATGCTTCCAAATTATTGAAAGTGTGCAAGTGGGTTAGGAGTGTCTACGTGTTACCAGGAAGTGTGGGAATCCTTGGTGTTTGTCTAACTTGGAAGAAAGAATTCAACCAAGAGACACATAGCTAAGGTTAAGTAGCAAAGTTTATTCAAGGAAGACAAAGAACATTTCTAGAGAGGAGTTGAAAAAGCTTTGGACTGGTCTGGCTAGAAAAAAAGTATAATAGTAGCAGTGTTTTATTTAAATAGACAGTACACCCTGAAAGACAAGGAAGAGCAGGCTGCTCAGAAGAATGAACCACCACTGGAAAGAATGAGCCAACAGCAGCCAGTGCTGGGAGACTCTCTTTAGGAGAATCTTATATGATTATTTGTAAAGGGGCATGAGGAGGTGTCACTTGCAAGCATATTTTGGGAGTTCCCTTTGGGTGTGCATGCTCTGTGGTTGCACATTCTATTTTTAGTTTTTACTATTATAATGAGGAAAAGTTTGCTCTAGCACGAGTTTTTGGAGGAGGGTGCATGCTTGCCAGCAGGGAAAATCCCTAGCATGGTTATCAGTGGCTAGGGCCTGAGAAGTCCTTTTCAGAGCTGGAAGAGCCCAACCACAAGGCCAGAGTAGCTAATGTAGCCATTGTCCTTTTGCTGTCAGTAGGCAGTACTGACTATCCGTGGGCATCATCTCAAAGACTTCTATTCCTGGGAGCTCCCTTTCCTGCTCATTTCTGGCTCTCTGCTTGCTGTCGTATTAAGAGACCTTTTAAAATACCCGCATCCAAGATGATGCAATGAATGCTCCTCAGATATAGTAACTCGTCCATGCTCAGCTTCTGCTAATGAAGACTCCCTAAATGCAATGGTTTAAACAAGATCACAGTTTACTCCTCTGAATGGTCCAGCAGCATATGGTACCTCAGTGGCATCAGGGACACAAACTCATTCTACTGCCTCTCAACCCCACATGCAGCTTCCTTCTTGATGGTTGAGATAGCTGCCATCCTAATTCCTCTGCAACATTGACATTTCACTGACAGAAAGTGGGAAAGACATTTGAGGAAAGAGAGCACACTCTTTTCCTTTTAAAGTTGTGATTGATAAGTTGCACACATTAGTTCTCATTTTCCATCAACCAGAACCTGGCTGCATAGCCACAACTAGCATCAAAGGGAAGTACGAAATGTAGTTTTCAGCTGGAGAATGATGTACCAAGATCAAACTTTTCTTATTATAAAAGGATGTCAGAAAGATAACTTTGATTTCTGCCATAGCTTCCAACCCAGTGCAAAAGTGGCTATTAAGTTCCTTCAGCCTTTGGAGAACCAGCTTTGTTTTAAAAAAGTTATCCCTCCAGAGGAGAAATTAATACAATACACAGTAAATGGATAATAAAAATAATTAACTAATTCATTCTGACATAACTATATTTTGATTATGCTTTCCTACACAATCCATGGCTCTGTGTCACATGCAAACAGCAGCTTGTTTCTTTAAATTTAAAAAACTGAACAAACAAGTCATTGTTCACCTGCCTCTCTTAGGGCCTGCTCTTTGAGCCGTTTTTGTAAAAGTGGAGAAAGATTTGTACTGTTTATTTATATTTTCTCATCTGGTACTCTTCTTTGTGATTAATGGCATGCAATTTTAAGTCAGCTGTTTGGGATTCAGAGTGTTCTTCTGTATATAAAGCAAAATAATGATAAGTTCATTCATTCTCAAATGTGTACCTTTTAAATTATTAGCACCATTACAGACATGTTCCTGAAAATTTAACCCATGATCCACTTATTTTGTGATATTAGTATGTGTACAAAGATCATTTTCCTAATCCATTCAAAAAGTTTTGAGTTTTTACTATGTGCTTAATGGATTGACAGTTGGAAGTTATTCCCTGCCTATTTTTGTATCTGTAAGATACCAAGAAAATAAGAGTTTTAGCAATTAACCTGTAGTGCAGATGACCAAAGAGAATACTGGAGGCCTACAGTTGCATTATGGAAATAGAAATGGAGTTAAAGTCAGAGATCAACATCTTGACTGTCCTAATGGCTTTCTATATGAGCTTAAATCATGTCCATTCTCTAGCACTCAGGTTCTTCATCTGTAAAAGGAGAAATGGGTCCAGCTTTGCACTGGTCAATTCCTGGCATGGAGCTGCCATTTCCACACTGCTTGCCCATGCAGACATCACTAATTGATCACAGCATTTTTTAATTTTCTGCTAAGCTGAGACATAGCTTCAAATTTCTCTCAACACAATCCTCATTTTACCAGTGTTGAACCAAAAGAAGATCTTTTTGTTACCCCCTGAATTCGGTGTTTCTAAGATCACTTCAAACTTTAGTATATTATAATCTGATAAAGTAAAAAACAAAGCAAAACAAAGAAAGGAAATCTTAGGTTGAATTAATACATCTATCTGATATGTGACAATTTGCAATTTGGAGTGTTTGACCTCAAATGCTAAACAATAAAGCCTGCTGGCCTTTATTAATTAAAAAAGATGAAGCATAAATTTTGGAAAGAGTGATGTGCTATTTCCTCCACCTTAAAGCCAGAGGAAGTAAAGAACATAAATGCAAATTACATGCAAGTATACTTTGGGGACCTTCCTATTTCTTATAACTGAATTCAGCTTCTGGGGAAATAGAAAAATGACTCCAACTCTGTATTTCCCAGGAGTTAACTGTAAAAGTTTTCAAGAGCCGTATGAAAATTGCCACCTTCCATCATAAAATAAAACTGGTTTTTCAATGTTAGCAAGTGACGGGAGGCTCTCTACATGAGGATGGAGGGTGAAGCTTTGCAGCTGGGACTCTTACACCTGAGCATTACTTTTTTTCTGGTGGCTATTCCTGAGTGTTTCTGTAAACTCCACATTGGCTTGGGGTGAGGGGGGAGGGGTTGTGACTGCCCACTGTTTCTGTCCCCAAATTGAACAAACCTTTCCTGTAATTCCTCATACCTCTAAGATGAGGTGGGAAAAATAAACACAGAGAGAGCCAGGGGATAAGGCTACCTGGCTTATTCAGATTGGCAAATTCTCATTGTAAGCAGCTCCTCCTGGCTCCTTATCCCAGAAGTACCATCAACTACCTTGTGAGAGTTCCCTTCTAACATGTAAGCGCACGAGATCAAGGCCAAAGACAGACTGGAGTTCCCGCTCTTGCTGACCCAGGGTCTATCTCTTGCATTCCCGTTGCAGTGGTTTGAATATGTGTGTCCATCCAAAATTCATCTGTTGGAACATAAGCCTTCAGGTGATGATATGGAAAGAGCCAAGTATAAAGGGGTCCCCGGAGAACCTCTGACAGGCCTGCTCCCTGGGAGGAGTGCACACTGGGGTGGAGCCGTGGAGGTTCATACCATTTGCAGTGGGCAGAATGCCCTTCTGTTCTGGGGTGGAAACTGGGATTCAGTCTGAGAGGCGGGAAGCCCACTAACAGGACTCTGGTTTTGCTGAGAGTTCCTATTTCCTCTGTTTTTCCTTTTCACCCAAGACACCCTGCCCTTCTCAACCTTCAAAATGTCTCCGAGCCTAATTTTTTATGGTCATGTGACAAGGATCCCATTTTTAGCTCAACTAATGAGAAAGTCCTACAGAAGTATTAAGGAGTGGGGCCTTTTGGGAAATGATAAAGTCATGAAGGTTCCACTCTCATATATGGGATTAATATTCTCCTAAAAGAAGCTTCAGAGAGCTGCCTGGCCCTTCTGTCCCTTCCACCTTGTAAGGACACAAAGTTTGTCCCCTCCAGAGGATACAGTAACCAGATGCTATCATGGAAGCAGAGAGAGAGTCTTTACCAGACACTGAATCTGCTGGCAATTTGGTCTTGGACCTCCCAGCCTTCAGAACTGGAAGCAATAGCTTCTATTATTTATAAATTACCCAGTCTAAAGTATTTTGTTATAACAGCAGAGACAGACCAAGACACCTATTTTCTGCTTCCTCTCCCCAGATAAGTGCAGTGAGAAAGCTCACCTCTTCCAGGAAGACTGCATGTACCCACAAGATCTATATACCCAACAAAACCCATATATTTTAGACAGATCAAGACTTTTTAAAATAACAAGAGTCACTGTGTGTTAGAAGCTGGATTTACAAAAGCTATAGTTGGGACAGTGCTTGTCAAAGGTTAATGTGAATGAGAATCACCTGAGGATCTAGATAAAATGCAGATTCTGATTCAGTGGGTCTGGGTTGGGGCCTGCTAGTCTGCATTTCTAATGAAGAGGGTCAAGGTATACAACCCCAAAATATGCTACTTTGGCATGAGAACCTTTGGAGGCTGAGGGCATTTTAGATCCTGAAATCCCTTACCTGCATAAAAGCAAAGCAAAGTCTCTCCCAAAAAACTTAATTGTCGTAAGTCCCTCCCTTAGAAGTAATTGCAATCTTCTCTTCTTGGAGAGGAAAAGCTGGCACCACAGCCAAACAGACATTGTCACAACGCTGTCATAACTTCCATTTATTCTCCTTAGGGTCCATTTATCTTTTGAAAAAGTCACTTGCTTTTCCATAAATGCCACTTCTCCCTTCTCCCTTTGAGGGAATGTGTTCTCTTTCTGTGTCCACGATGGTGGATATTTTAAGGGCAAGAATTTAACAGCACCATGCCCCGCTCCCATCTCTCTTCTGGGAGATTTAATGGTTTATGTTTAAATTTCACGAGGGCAGGAATAAACAAGAGTCAATCACTCCAGTGGAAGTTCTAAGGAACTCCTTTCATTGGCCCGGGGTCTTGGAGAAGGTGGGGTTCCTCCCAGGTTAAAAGTCTCCTTCTTCCACACCCCTTCGGACTCCATGTTTGGATCCCTTCCACGAGCACTCCCTTCGTGGAAGCCTGTGTTCCCCTCCTAAACTCCATCTCTCTCTACTCCCTTCCACT
>CAUYQU010042845.1:0-18442 GCA_963574635.1 Cheracebus regulus
GAAAAACATTCCATGCTCATGGTTAGGAAGAATCAATATCATGAAAATGGCCATACTGCCCAAAGTAATTTATAGATTCAATGCTATCCCCATCAAGCTACAATTGATTTTCTTAACAGAATTGGGGGAAAAAAAAAAAAACACCTTAAACTTCATATGGAACCAAAAAGGGGCCCACACAGTCAAGATAATCCTAAGCAAAAAAAAAAAAACAAAGCTGGAGGAATGATGCTACCTGACTTCAAACTACACTACAAGGTTACAGTAATCAAAACAGCATGGTACTGGTACCAAAACAGATACAGACCAATCGAATAGAACAAAGGCCTCAGAAATAACACCACACATCTACAACCATCTAATTTTTGACAAATCTGACAAAAGCAAGCAATGGGGAAAGGATTTCCTATATAATAAATGGTGTTGGGAAAACTTGCTAGCCATATGCAGAAAGCTGAAACTGGATCCCTTCCTAACTCCAAACGGATTAAAGATTTAAACATAAGACCTAATACCATAAAAACCCCAGAAGGAAACCTAGGTAATACCATTCAGGACATAGGCATAGGCAAGAACTTCATGACTACAACACCAAAAGCATGCCAATGAAAGCCAAAATAGACAAATGGGATCTAATTAAACTAAAGAGCTTCTGCACAGTGAAAGAAACTATCCTTAGAGTGAACCAGCAACCAACACAATGGGAAAAATTTTTTGCAATCTACCTAACAAAGGGCTAATATCCAGAATTTATAAAAAACTTAAACAACTTTACAAGAAAAAACAGCCCTATCAAAAAGTAGATGAAGAATATGAACAGACACTTCTCAAAAGAAGGCATTTATGCAGCCAACAAACATATGAAAAAAAGCTCATCATCACTGGTCATTAGAGAAATGCAAATCAAAACCACACTTAGATACCATCTTACTCCAGTTAGAATGGCAATTACTAAAAAAATCAGGAGACAACAGATGCTGGAGAGGATGCAGAGAAATAGAAACACTTTTACACTGTTGGTGGGAGTATAAATTAGTTCAACCATTGTGGAAGACACTGTGGCAATTTCTCAAGGATATAGAAACAGAAATACCATTTGACCCAGCAATCCCATTACTGGGTCTATACCCAAAGTAATATAAGTCATTCTATTATAAAGACACATGCACACATATGTTTATTGCAGCACTGTTCACAATAGCAAAGACTTGGAACCAACCCAAATGCCCATCAGTGATAGACTAGATAAAGAAAATGTGGCACATATACACCATGGAATACTATGCAACCATAAAAAAGGATGAGTTCATGTCCTTTGCAGGGACATGGATAAAACTGGAAATCATCATTCTCAGCAAGCTGACACAAGAACAGAAAACCAAACACCACAGGTTCTCACTCATAAGTGGGTGTTGAACAATGAGATCACATGGACACAGGGATGGGAACATCACATACTGGGGCCTGTCAGCAGGTGGAGAGATAGGGGAGGGATAGCATTAGGAGAAATATCTAATGTAGATGATGGGGTGATGGATGCAGCAAACCACCATGGCATGTGTATATCTATGTAACAAATCTGCATGTTCTGCACATGTACTCCAGAACTTAAAGCATTAAAAAAAAAAAAAAGAAATTTATATTAATACTATCCCCATCTAACAGACAATGAAAGAGGCACAGAGAGGTTAAGCACCTCTTCCAAGAAGGAGGATATCTGAACCCAAGTAGTACAGCTCCAGAAAAAAGATCTTTAAGCCTATACCCGACTCATAAAAGTCTTCACTGGAAACTAAAAACTCTTCATGTCTTTACCTGAAAATTCTGCATAGCCATAAGGTGGTATCTGAAAGTATCCTAGTTGTAAGTTTTCTCAGCTTCTCCTTGTCCAGAGTTGAAATATAAGCTCCCAGACTATGTCCCAACAAAGCCATATGACCTTGTTCTCCAATATTTTGGATTCTGTTAAGCAAAATTAGTTAAAAGAAAGAATTAGAGTCAAACCATAAAAAAGGACACAGAACATAGAGACAGTATTCCACAGAAATTTCTGTCGGACTTCAAATCTACTTAATGGCCCAGAAGGCAGAAATTCAGATAAATTTAGAAAATTCAAAGCATATACGGTATTGATAGTTTGGTGAAAATTTTGAGATGGATATCCAGCCAATTTTTTGTACTTTTAGTAGAGACGGGGTTTCACCATGTTGGTTAGGCTGCTCTCGAACTCCTCACCTCAATGACCCACTCACCTCAGCCTCCCAAAGTGCTGGGATCACAGGCATGAGCCACTGCACCCAGCCAGAAAAATATTTTCATAATTTAGGTTCCGGGAGGTAAATATCCCGTTTTAAACTGAGTACCTATAAACTGTTTTAAAATAATTCCCTATTAAAAATTTTTTTTTCAGGCCAGGGGCGGTGGCTCACACCTGTAATCCGAGCACTTTGGGAGGCCGAGGAGGGCGGATTACGAGGTCAAGAGATCAAGACCATCCTGACAAACATGGTGAAACCCCGTCGCTACTAAAAAATACAAAAATCAGCTGGACATGGTGGTTCATGCCTGTAATCCCAACTAGTTGGGACACTGAGATAGGAGAATTGCTTGAACTAGGACCAGGGAGGCGGAGGTTGCTGTGAGCTGAGATCACACCATTGTACTCTGGCCTGAGCTACAGAGCGAGACTCCATCTCGAAAAAAAAAATTTTTTTTTCGAGACAGAATCTCACTCTGTCACCGGGTGCCAGGTTGGAGTGCAGTGGTGCAATCTTGGCTCACTGCAATCTCTGCCTCCTCCTGCCTCAGCCTCCCGAGTAGCTGGGATTACAGGTGTGAGCCACAGCACCCAGCCCTGTTAAAATATTTTTAAGATTAAATACCAGCCTTAAGAATTATGGAGCCTAGGCTAAGGTAAAATGAGCCAAAAGCATTTTTTAAAGAATTAAATCCCAAGTCTCTGCATTAAATAAAAAGTAATTATTTATTGCAATAATATAACAAATTCAAGGGGGACTAGGTATTGTTTCATATATAATTAAAATTGATTTTATAAAATGTTTTGTATATAATTGAAACTAATTTCCCTTATAAAGAAAACCTGTAAACGAGGAAAAACTTTACAATTGTTAACTGTAAGTAATAAGAAAAAGACAAATAGACTAATAGGACCACAGGCAACAGCCAGTTCCTAGAAAGGGAAATATAAATGGGTCTTAAAACATACAAAAAGACACTTCACTTGGTTCATAATAAAAAGTTATCAGATTTCTCATGAGAATATCACTTATCAAACATCATTTAGTCTGACAATAAAGTCCTCTGATACTTCGCTGGTGGACTGCTGAATGCCGCAACTCCACGGAGGGAAATTTGGCGGGATCGATCCAAATTACAGAAGTACACACTGTCTGAGACAGCAATCCCACTTTCAGAACTTTGTCCTTGAGACATACTTGCTTCTATGAGAAGGAACACGTCAAAAGTGACAGTGAAACATGACAGGGGACCAATAAAATAAAATATGGCTCATCAGTTCCAAGTAAAATTCACAGCTCTGACAAAGGAGAAAGCTCCTGTGCATGAATATGCAATGAGCTCCAAGACTTACGTGAAAAAATGCAAGGTGCAGAACATGTGCCTAGTAATTATGTCTTAGAGAGGGTGGGCATGGATATTTTCCTTGTGTATAATACATACAAAATCTCCCTGGAAGAATACACAAGAAACTGGTAATGTCTATCTCTAGAGAAGAAAACCAGGTAGGGAGAACAGGTAGAAAGGAAAATTCCCTTTGCATATTGTTTTTTATTGTCCGAATTTTGAACCAAGAGAATATTTTACTTATTTCAAAACATTAAAATTAAAATAATTAAAGAGAAAACTAATCAATACAGGTGCAGCAATTCTTAGGAAGCCGAAGCACAGCAGCAAAAAGACGTACGGTGCTTACTCTTTAGTCCTTCTGCCAGCCCCTCTCTAAGGCACGAGACCATAAAAACTATGGGTTCTAATTTCAGTAAATGCCTTCAATTTACAAAATATATCTTATATATAAATGTTTTTATGAAAAAAATATTTTAGTATCATATGAAACTCAATGAAATATAGCTTCTTATTTGAGCCACTTGTCAGAGTGCAATCACTACTGAAATCAAGAACACATACACTCGAAAAGAAAAGCTGCCAGCTTCATTACCTGGGGCTCTGCAGCACCTCGTCTTCATCTCCATGCATCAGATTCTGAACCAGCTGGAGGATGCTCACCATATCTTGTCCACTGCAGAATAAAAGGAGTTGACAGGCTGGTGGGAACAACACACATACCCCACCACTCTCCCGTCACTTCTCTCATCTAACTAGCTTTGCTGAAAAGTTTTTTTTTTCTTAATTAAATAACCATAAGAGAAAGAATGTGGTACACATTTTATGCTTTTTAAAAAACAAAGCTCAAATTATAAACTAAATGCTGATATAAACTTACTTGTGGCTAAATAAGTCTTCTACCTAAATATGAGTTTCATTTTAATAAATGTTACCAGTCTTTTTATTTATTTTTTTTTAGATAGGGTCTCACTCTGTCACCCAGGCTTGAGTGCAGTGACACAATCTTGGCTCACTGCAACCTCCGCCTCCCGGGTTCAAGCAATTCTCCTGCCTCAGCCTCCTGAGTAGCTGGGATTACACACATGTGCCACAGCGCCTGGCTAATTTTTATATTTTTAGTAGAGACGGGGTTTCACCATGTTGGCCAGGCTGGTCTTGAACTTTTGGCCTCAAGTGATCCACCCACCTCGGCCTCCCAAAGTGCTGGGATTACAGGTATGAGCCACCATGCCCAGCCTTTTTTTGTATTTTTGGTAGACCATGTTGCTGAGGCTGGTCTCAAACCACTGAGCTCAAGCGATCCTCCTGCCTCAGCCGCCCAAAGTGCTCAGATTATAGGCATGAGCCACTTTGCCCAGCCACCAGTCTTGCTCTAGCTACATTTTTACACATTTCATTTGAATCTTGGAGTATAAGACAGAGAATATTTAATAAGTATGTAAGAAGACCCAAAAGTCCTTATAATATGTACCTATAATATATAATAAACATATTCCATATTATATTATAATGTCAGACAGTCACAGACTATTCCAATGCCACTGGCACATCTAATTTCCTCCACTTATAGATCTTGTCTGTTTGGACTAACAGCCTTTAACAATGTAAGCTTCATTTATTACCAGCTCTTCCCCAAGCTGGGAAACTTGAGATCTGATTAAAGTGTAAAAACATTTTACTTCTATCCAAGATATGTTGCTATGAAATGTTCATTACATGACGAGGTGGAAAGTTATGAAAAGAATTCGAATGGCTGAAGTAGCAACCAATGGCAAGGCAACTTGCAACAGGAATAACATAAAGCTATCCCTCCATTAACGAGAACAGACTAATAAAATGCATCCTCTTTCAACAAAGGAAGCACCATCAAAACAATGTCCCCAAACCAATTGTCCCCAAGGTGCTGTCCTTCAAGTGAGAGGGGCTCTGAGCCCTGGACACTGTAGAGATCAGGGCAGGCAGAGGCCCTTGGCTACCTGCCACATGACCCTGAACATGCTATTTCAACTCGTCAAGCTGGACGTTATGGACTTGGGAGGCTTCAGACAGTGAAAGCATGGTACTCGGTTGTGCCTGGCAGGTTACCAGTCTTGAATGCATTCCTAAGTGTGATTCCTCCTAGTCAGTGGCTTAACGTGCCGTCATTTTGAGAATTACAGATGCTGTTGGGAGTATCTCTCCTAGGGAAACGTCAGTGGAATCGGGAGACTAAAACCTTAAAGCCTTTTGTTTCCATCTGTAGGCCTGGATGGAGATTTTATAGGCCTTGCTTCCTGTTCTGAGCTGAGAAAGCACTTAGTGCCTCGCTTCATGCAGCATTATTCATGCTATGAATAGGAGTGACTGTTTTAAAGTATTAGTATCTCGGTGTGTTAGATGTGACATGTATTGGCATGCTGTGATCCTTCCTCCATACTTTTCTATTGCAACCTGGTTCAATTTATATTCAGGTCAAAGGATATTTAAGAGAGTTGTACTGTTTACTTATGTGCAGTTTCCTGGTTATAAAAGAAAAAAAAAAATAAGTTGTATCAGGGAAGGTGGGCTGGGTCATCAATTCCAGATTAACTGCTAACATCTTGTGAACACTTTAGTCAGCTACTTACTTTTTTGCTATTTTTCCTGGTAGCTCAAATGAGGAAGAAGTGACAGATTTGCTTCAGTTGCCAAACAATAAGTGATTAAATTTGACATTTTCCTTTTCTTTACTATATTATGAAAACGATAAATCTTACAATAAAACTCAGTCTACCAAATAGATTACAGGTTTCAAAAATGAACTAAGTATGATATACCAGTCATAATGATGAACTCTTGTATCACTTTTATTTTATTTAAGAGGTAGGGTCCCCGATGTTGTCAGGGTAGCCTCGAATTCAACTCAAGCGATCCTCCTGCCTTAGCCTCCCAAGCAGCTGGGAATACAGGTGTGCACCACTGTGCCTGGCTCCATATATCATTTCTGAGTCATGAGGTTGCATGAAATTGTTGGTTTAAAAAAAAATTCTTTTTTTAGAGTATCTCTATCACTCAGGCTGGAGTGCAGTGGCACAATAACAGATCACTGTAACGCTGAACTCCTGGGCTCAAGTGATCCTCCTTCCTTGGCCTCCCAAAGTGCTGGGATCACAGGTATTACCCAGTGTACCCAGCCTGTATTGAATTTCAAATGGGAGAGGGAGAGAAGCCAGTAGGTGCAGCAATATCACCAACCAGCCAATGGCACTTCAGTTTTCTAATGTTATACTGCACAGAAGTCTATTTAAATTTGTTACATGTTCATTAAAACTGAAATCGTAAATCAATTATAAGATATCAGTTTAAGAAAAGTAGACCAGGCATGGTGGCTCACACCTGTAATCCCAGCACTTTGGGAAGCCAAGGCGGGTGGATCACCTGAGGTCAAGGTCAGGAGTTAGAAACCAGCCTGGCCAACATGGCAAAACCCCATCTCTACTGAGAATACAGAAATTAGCCAGGTGTGGTAGCGCACGCCTGTAATCCCAGCTACTCAGGAGGCTGAGGCATGAGAACCGCTTTAACCAAGGAGGCAGAGTTTGCAGCGAGCCCACATCGTGCCACTGTAATCCAGCCTGGACAACAGAGCAAGACTCTATCTCAAAAACAAACAAAAATTTACACCTTAACTAAAGGTAAGGATCCTCATTGTCACCTACCTGCCCTGGAGTGGCCCTGGAATATCTCCTGATACGAGCTTCTTTCCATTTTCTTCTTCTGTTCTTCTAATTTAAAGAAAAGAAAAAGCTATTCATTTGTTTCATCATATCAAATTTCTAACTCCTAAACATGCAAACATGACTATGTTGCCTATAAACTCTTAGTGATTGAGGCAGGATTTGAAACATATTTATCATATCTCCCTGCCTCTAGTTTTAGGTATACTTTGAGTTTCTGGAACAGACAAGAATATGCAACAAAAAGTTCCACCCACTTCTTATTTACTTGGTGCTTTACATGACCTGAATATATAATAAGTAATTATAGAGTCAAATCAATATATTAAGTAAACGAAACTCTTAACAGACAGATTTAAAAATTTTAAGTCCTTCCTCTCAACTTCAAAATCCTTTAATTACAAGGCACCTTTTACTCAAGACAAATACCAATTTTCAAGTCGGTAGAAGCTGTGTGTGACACTGTGAGGCCAAGAGGTATCTTTAACAGAAGGAAACCAGAGTCACCAGCTTCGTAGCAGGCTGAACTCGTTGAACAGGTCACCTCTGTAGTGCTCACCTCTGACTGTCCTCCAGCATCTTCATTGCCTCCTTCAAGTTTTTTCCCATTTCAGCTAGCGTGGGGTCTGCTAACTGGTAAAAAAAAAAAAAAAGAAAAAGGAGAAATGTAAATAATTCTCTATTGCCTCTACAACACAATTGACCCAGAAAAATTAAGTGCATAATTTCTTGTGGATTTACTGTAAAATACATGCATGATCTTAAAACTTCCATCAGTACTAAAGTGTAACAGAAAAAGTCCCTCAGCCCCACTTGCCGCCACTTTTTTTTTAATTTTTATTTTTTGAGATGGAGTCTCACTCTGTCACTCAGGCTGGGTGCGGTGGTGCAATCTCGGCTCACTGCAACCTCCACCTCCCAGGTTCAAGCAATTCTCCTGCCTGAGCCTCCCAAATAGCTGGAAATACAGCCACAGGCAACCATGACCGGCTAATTTTTGTATTTTTAGTAGAGACAGGGTTTCACTACGTTGACCAGGCTGGTCTCGAACTCCTGACCTCAAGTGATCCGCCCACCTCGGCCTCCTAAAGTGCTGGGATTGCAGGTGTGAGCCACTGCACCCAGGGTCCTTTTGAATTTTACCATGCATACACCTATCTCCCATCCAAAAAGTAAACAAAATTAAGAATTTAAAGTTTTTCACAGAATAATTTTTTCGCCATTCATTCTGGGGAGAACTAAGTGAGGCCAAAACCAAGGACCCTACCCTTCTCCACTTGGGGCCACCTTCCCCCTTGACAAGTTACTAGTCCCATGGGGGTAACCACAAGATCCCCTCAGCCTGGCTTTTGTACATAGCCCCAAGGTACTGGCAATGCATGACCTACAGTCCAAGGCAGCTGGACAGCTTGGTCTTTGATGAGATCACACTTCTGATAATAAAGTGAGTCAGCTTCACCTCAGACAAGCAATGTGGCAGTCATACAAAGACATGCTATTCTGACAAATAGTATTAATTTTGAGATAGTCGCTCTGTTACATAGGCTAGGGGTACAGTGGTGTGATCACGGCTTACTGCAGCCTTGACCTCCAGGGATCAAGTGATCCTCCCACCTCAGCCTCCTGAGTACCTGGGGAGTATATGCACCCACCACCATGCCTGGCTAATTTAAAATTTTTTAATGTAGATACAAGGTCTCATTATGCTGCCCAAGCTGGTCTTGAATTCCTGAGCTCAAGTTATCCTTCTGTCTGGCCCTTCCAAAGTACTGGAATTACAGGCATGAGCCACCGCACCAGCCTTTTTGCAGAATTAAAACACACATATTTGTTTCCCTTTCTCTCTTCATAATTTCTGTAGTTATTTTTAGGGAGCAAATTCTTGTTGAATTCAATCTCTGTGTACCATGAATTGTGTTATCAAAGTTATGGCTCTTTTGTTCCCCTCTTACTCTTCTTGCAAGAATGCTGCTTAAAGCAAGAGCTGTGTTCATCTTTTCCTGTTACTCACTGTATCTAGCAGATCTTACAGTGTAGCATACAATATGTATGTATTGAGAACTGCACTGCCTCCTCAAAATTGTTTTTAAGAAATTCCACTCTGCTTATCAATATAAGATTCAGAAAATGTTAAGTTCTAGAAGGGACCTCAGGGATCTAGTCCAGGGATTTTCCCGCTGTGTGCTCCTGAGCCTAAGGCCCCTGGGAGAACTGAAAAGGAAGAGTTAGGTAAGCAGTTGGGGCTTCCAGTTAGTTCCCTACCCTCCACCTGGGCAGATCAGCTGTTTTATTTAACAGGGTTTTTTTTCGGTTTGTCCGTTTTGTTTTTTAGATGGAGTATCACTCTGTTGCACAGGCTGGAGTGCAGCGGCACAATCTCAGCTCACTACAACCTCCGCCCCCTGGGTTCAAGCAATTCTCCTGCCTCAGCCTCCCGAGTAGCTGGAAGTACAGGCATGCGCCACTACACCCACCTAAGTTTTGTATTTTCAGTAGAGATGGGGTTCTGCCATGTTGGCCAGGATGGTCTCAATCTACTGACCTCCTTATCTGCCCACCTCAGCCTCCCAAAGTGCTGGGATTACAGGCGTGAGCCACCGCCTCCGGCCCATAACAAGGTTTTGAGTAAAGTTTCATTTGTAAAAAGTTTCATTGAAAAAAAATGCTTTGCAAGTCCAAGGCAGAAGAATCACTTGAGGCCAGGAATTCCAGATCAGCCTGGGCAACACAGTGACACTCGATTTTTACAAAAAAAAAAAAAAAAAAAAAAAGAGCTGGGTGTGGTAGAGTACGCCTGTAGTCCTAGCTACTTAGAAGGCAGAGGTAGGAGGATCACTTGAGCCTGGGAATTTGAGGCTGCAGTAAGCTATGATCACACCACTGCATTTCAGTCTGGAACAGGGTAAAACCCTGTCTCAAAAAAAAACAGAAAACAAACAAAAAAAGAAAAAAAAATGTATAGCATAAAAACGTCTGATTCAGGTCTAACATTTTGGAGGTGAAGCATAGAGGTTAAGCGACTTGCCTACAGTCATGGAGCTAACAAATGACAGTGAGGTGCCAGAACCTGGGGTCCCTGACTCCTGTTTCTGGCCTCTATTACATCACGCTGGCTCCCACAAGGGTTTACAAGTAATCATTTAGCCACAACCACGCCAATTTTTAGATAAAACAGACAAATTTTAAAACAGATATTTTCAATAAAATTCACCATTTTAACCATAAAAGGGGTCAGAAAACACTGGAAAAAGGCTTCAGGGCTGACAGTGAAGAGAATGAGGAATAGATGATGGTCAAGAGAATTTATCATCCTCCCTGAGTCAGCTGGTGATGCTCCTGATGATCCTCACTCCTGTGACACTCCCGTATGTCCCCTACCATCTGGCCAGATGAAAAGATAAACAGTTTGGCTTGATCATTCACACCTTCATGCTCCCAACAACTGTCCTGTCTGAAACACCCTTGTGCCTTTTATCTCTCGCTACCTATTCAATTACAAGTCAATAATTCCAGGAAACCTTTAGGGATAAAGTCATCTTTGCTCTTTCACATACCCTCTAATGATACTGATGCCTTTTTTCCTAAACCAAAAATCTAGACTTGTTGCCTGACAACGTTGGTTGTATTTGTGGGGCCAACAGGACAGAATGCCTGCAGCTGAGGCCGTTATGATATGCATCTACCATTTAGCCTCATGATTCCTTACATTCTTTCCTGTGAACAGTTTTATAGATGTGCTTGCCAGTATAAATGTGCTCTCCAATTAGATTATAAGCATCTTGAAGGAAGGGATTCAGATTCCTACTAATTTTGACTTCTCTTTAGACCAAGGCTCTAAAGTTGGCTCAATTCTCTGATTGTCATATTACCCTGAAAATCCCTTAGGAAGGCATGCCAGACTGGATATCAGCATACTGTTGCCTCTGTAAGTACAACACAGCTATTTCTTTCTACAGAATTATAATGAATATTTCAGTTAAGAATAGATACAATACACCAGGCATGGTGGCTCATGCCTGTAATCCCAGCACTTTGAAGTCAAGGCAGGATGATCACTTGAGTCCAGGAGTTCGAGATCAGCCTGGGCAACATGGCAAAACCTCATCTCTACAAAAAATACAAAAAAAAAAAAAGTTAGCCGGGTATGGCGGTGCATGACTGTGGTCTCAGCTACTCAGGAGACTGAGGCAGGAGGATTGTTTGAGCCCAGGAGGTCAAGGCAGCAGTGAGCCGAGATCGCAACACTGCACTCCAGCCTGGGTGACAGAGCAAGAACCTGTCTCGATTAAAAAAAAAAAATAGACAAAATGTAGCCTAGGCAATATGGCAAAACCCCATGTCTGCAAGAAGTACAAAAACCAACCTGGCATGGTGATGTGTGCATATAGTACCCAGCTACTTGGGAGGTTTAGGTGGGAGGGTCACATAAGCCTGGGAGGTTGAGGCTTTGGTGAGCTGTAATCACACTACTACACTCCAGCCTGGAAGAGAGTGAGAACCTGTCTCGACAACAACAACAAATACACACACACACACACACACACACACACACACACACACACACACACACACAAATGGTTCAGAAGCTATATTGTGTGAATACTCATTTATAAACACTAAAATCCCTTGTAATGACAAGATGCTTAAACTGTGAAAGGCAGGAGGGAAATGCAGATTCATAATCCCCATGTGAATCTCTGACTCTGGAGTATACATGCACTGCATGGACTGGCTTATATTTAAATTGTTCTTGCTGGTTGCGTGCGGGGGCTCACACTTGTAACCCCAGGCACCCTGGGAGGCCAAGGTGGGCGGATCACCTGAGGCCCAGGAGTTCAAGTCCAGCCTGACCAACATGGCAAAATCCCTTCTCTACTAAAAATAACAAAATTAGTCAGGTGTGGTGGTGGGCACCTTTAGTCCCAGGTACTCGGGAGGCTGAAGCAGGAGAAGCCCTTGAACCCAGGAGGAGGTTACAGTGAGCTGAGATTACACCACTGCACTCCAGCCTGGGCACCAGAGCAAGATTGTCTCAAAAAATGAAATTAAAAAATAAATAAATTGTTATTGCTCTTCAGGATTAAGCCCAACAGGAGAGGGTGGGTAGGAAAAGCAGCACTGATAGTTAAGTTTGGGTGAATAAATGTGAGCATGCTATGTCTCCAATGCTGTAGACCATGTTTGTTGCATTAACTGGATAATCAAAAATATAAAGTATTATCCAGTTTCAGGATATTAGATCTAAACCAAGGAATGATCTATGAAAAGCTGTAGATTTACTAACAGATCCCTTAAAACTAAAAACAATGTATTCATAAGCTTCTACTGAGGGCAGCTACCACTTTCTTCATCACACTTCTTATCTTCAATAGCTGTGGGCAATGCCAAAGTAGTTGTATGATCAATATTTATAAACATCAGCAAGGCAACAGCCAGACACAAACCTAAATGAAGAAGTAAATTCTATAAAGATGTCTATTATTCAGTACATAGAAGGAGACTAATAATGTTGACAGAAAAAAAAAAAAAAAACAGGCCAGGTGCAATGGCTCACGCCTGTAATCCCAGCACTTTCGGAGGCCAAGGCAGACAGATCACTTGAGGTCAGGTCCTTCAGACCAGCCTGGCCAACGTGGCAAAACCCTGTCTCTACTAAAAATATAAAAATTAGCTAGGCATGGTGACAGGCACCTGTAATCCCAGCTACCTGGGAGGCTGAGGCAGGAGAAACGCTTGAACCTGGGAGTCGGGGGCTGCAGTGAGCTGAGATGGTGCCACTGTACTGCAGCCGGGGCAACAGCGAGATTCCATCCAAAAAAATAAATAAATAAGCAAACAAAAAACAGTATTCTATGTCAGCTTCCTGGGAAGAAACGTTAAATGATTTCTGTATCCCTTTTGCAGGGTCAGACAGAAAGTAAGTATTCAATCAGATTTCTCATCCTTTATAATTATTAATACTAACTGGCTTGCTTACTATATTCCAGGCATTGTGCTAATAATTAACCTCTCTATACACATTACTTCCTCACAAGCCCTAAATCATAGTACGCTTTACAGCCAGAATTTAAAACTAAGTATAATTCTAGAACCAGTGCTCTTAAACACTGGAAAATACTGCTTCTTAATTTTATCGAGTAAGTAAATGAAGCAACTCAACACTTAAAAAAAAGCTTGTACTCGAAAATTATATTTAGAACTAAGGTTTAATTTTAAAGATTATCCTTGCTCGATTAATGTCTTCACCTATGAAGAACTCTCTCTATAGGGAAAATTTCTATTTTACAACAGTCTCAACTGATGATCATAAACTCATCATCCACACCAGGTCATTTGTTTTTCCTTTTCCACCAACCCTTAAACCGAACACTGTTAAGAGTGAAAGTGGGGCTGGGCATGGTGGCTAACACCTGTAACACCAACACTTTGGGAGGCCAAGGTGGGCAGATCACCTGTGGTCAGAAGTTTAAGACTAGCCTGGCCAAAATAGTGAAACTCTGTCTCTACTAAATATACAAAAATTAGCAGGGCATGGCGGCATGCACCTGTAATCCCAGCTACTCGGGAAGCTGAGGTACAAGAATCATTTGAACCCAGGAGGCGAAGGTTGCAGTGAGCTGAGATCATGCCACAGCACTCCACCCTGGGCGACAGATCAAGACTCCATTTCAAACAAACAAAAACCCCGAAAGCAAAAAAACTGCAACAAAGCTTTTACAGAGGGAGTATATCTACATGCACATTTTCTGATAGATGCTAATTGCTGAGAATTTAGAAACAGTTATACCTCTCTGCAAATTTATAAACTGTATTTCAAGTATTGTCGACTCTGTTGTGTAATCAAGTGGGTTCAGTATTGCTACAATGATATCTAACACAGATGCATAGTAGGTATGATTTTATTCTCCTTTCCCAAGGAGAACCATTCAATCGTATGGTCATGGCCACAGAACTGAGACTCTGTTATTGTTGCTGTTTTTTAGACAGTTTCACTGTCTCCCAGGCTGGAGCACAGTAGCACTAGCTCGATCTCTGCAACCTCCACCTTCTGGGCTCAAGTGGGTCTCCTTCCTCAGCCACCCAAGTAGCTGGGATTACAGGCACCTGCCATCGCATCCAGCTAATTGTTTGTATTTTTAGTAGAGACAGGTTCTCACCATGCTGGTCAGGCTGGTCTTGAACTCCCAACCTCAGGTCATCTGCTCTCTTCTGCCTCCCAAAGTGCTGGGATTACAGGCGTGAGCCACTGTGCCCAGCCAGAACTGAGACATTAAAAGGTAGCTCATTTTATAAAACAAGCCCTACTATTGATACCTTCATGAGCACTTTTTTTAATCATCTTTTTTTTTTTTCTGAGACACAACCTCGCTCTATCGCCCAGGCTATAGTACAGTGGCATGATCATAGCTGGCTGGAGCCTTGAATTCCTAGGCTCAAGAGATCCTCTACCCTCAGCTCCCTGAGCAGTCAGGGCTACAGGCACATGCCACCACACTTAGTTAATTTTTTAAAAATTTTTGGAGAGACAAGGTCTTGCTATGTTTCCCAGGATGATCTCAAACTCCTGGCCTTATAAGCAATCCTTGGCCCCCTAAAGTGCTAAGATTAGAAATGTGGGCCACAGTGCGTAGTCAAGAATCATTTTTTATGCTAGGTGATTTTTATCACTTTTATGCTAGGTGATTTTTTATCACTTTCAGACAGTATGGGATATTAAAATACTCTGCCACTATCAGAAGAAATATTACATATGTAATGTTAAAATTGCTTCAAAGTTCTGACAATTTAAATATTAGGGGAAAAGTCAAGAATCAAATGCAAGGTAAAATAATATAGGAGGTCAGGGAGCAATTCTCAATTTTTAAAAAAGCTAACAGAATATTACAAATTTATGTGGAATAAGGGTGCATAGATTAATGAAAAAAAAAAAAAACACTTCCTTTTGGCTAGAATTGTATCAACCTAGCATGAGGTACAATTCCTCCTCCTCTCATCTGGAATATATTCTATTTTCTATTTTGTTCTTTTTGTTAATCATACATAATAACTGCACATGTTTCTGGGGTATAAGTCATCTTTTTTGGTTTTTAACAACTACTGCTAAACTGATTAGACATTCCATATATAGGATGTATCCTGGAGTTTGAAAAAAATCACCATTTAATGGATGTTTACAGTTACTAGTAATGAGATAATCTTTTTCTTTCTTTTTTTGTTTGAGACAGAGTCTTGCTCTGTTGCCCAGGCTGGAGTGCAGTGGCACTCTATGTGCTCACTTCAACCTCCACCTCCCAGATTCAAGCAATTCTCCTGCCTCAGCCTCCCGAGTAGCCAGGATTATAGGTGTGCACCACCATGCCTGGCTAATTTTTGTATTTGTAGTAGAGACAGGGCTTTGTCACATTGGTCTCAAATTTCTGGCCACAAATGATTCACCTGCCTCAGCCTCCCAAGTGCTGGGATTACAGGTCTGAACCACTGTGCCTGGGCAATAATGTTTCATTAATAAAGTTTATTTACTAATATGTTATCAGATCTTCCAAAAGTGGAAACTACAGTAGATATAAAAGGAGTTTTTCGTGCCTAAGATTTGGGAATTAACACACTAGCCACTTTAAATTTTTTCTCAGCTTTTGAAAGCACACTAATCAACACTTTCCACTATTAAACCAGTTCACCAAAATGTAAATTTAAAAAATCATACATTTGGCCGGGCACGGTGGGTCATGGCTGTAATCCAGCACTTTGAGAGGCTGAGGCGGCCGGATCACGAAGTCAGGAGTTCGAAACTAGCCTGGCCAACATGGTGAAACCCCATTTCTACTAAAGATACAAAAAATTAGCTGGGTGTGGTGGTGCACACCTGTAATCCCAGCTACTCAGGAGGCTGAGGCAGGAGAATCGCTTGAACCCAGGAGGTAGAGGCTGCAGTGAGCCAAGATCATGCTATTTTACACTCATATATATATTTATTGTTATATGATTAGGGAAAAAAATACCTCAAATCCCAGAATTTATAAACATTACAGTTGAGCACAAATCTAAGCTAAAAACGGGGGGTGCGGGAGGCAGGGATGGGAGAGAGGTAAGGGCTAGAGTGACAGAAAGCAGGGATCTACTGCAAAGGGACACAGGGACATTTTCAGGGAGATGGAAATGCTCTGTACCTTTTTTGGGTGGGTGGGTAGGGGACTTGTTTTTTAAGACAGGGACTCACTCTGTACCCCAGGCCGAGTGCAGTGACACTATCCTGGCTGACTACAGCCTCACCCTCCTGGGCTCAAGCAATACTCTCACCTCAGTCTTCCAAGTAGTTGGGACTACAGGCGCATGCCAACAAGGCTGGTTACGTTTTTAATTTTTACAGAGATGACAGTCTTACTGTGTTGCCCTGGTTGCCCTTAAAGTCCTAGGATCAAGTGATCCTCCTGCCTTGGCCTCCTCAAGTGTTGGAATTACAGGTGTAAGCCACTGCTCCAGGTCAGTGCTTTTTATCTTGATCATGTGATAATATGACTATTTACAACTTCCAAAACTGTGTAATTAAAATGGGTATTTTTGTTGTATGTAAACTGTCCATCAATAAAGGGGAAGTGAATCAATTTAAAGTAGATTTAAAAGACAATATTAAGCAAATAATAGTACAGGTGGTACATCAATGTGGCCAAATTCACAAATGGTAGATGAATAACTGCTTTTGGAAGATACAGAGCTAAGCCTTTAAAAAGAAGGCTTTTAAGAGAAGCAGCCTCTATAAAAAAAGAAAGAAAAACAAAGTCTAAAATTTATTTTTTAAAATATATTAAGAATAACATTCTATATATCGGAGAGATCCAAGATGGCCGATTAGCAGCAGCTCAGGATTGTAACTCCCAGTGAAAGCGCAAAGAGCAAGTGTACGCCGCACTTTCAGACGAATTTTTGTTGCCCACAGAACAGGAGATTCCTGGCAGAGGAGCCCCACGAGTTGCCAGCGCAACTCTTTTGGCCAGCGCGGCAGTTTTGCCGGCGTCCAGGCGCGGCGCTTCTCAGTGCGGAGCATACGGGACGGGCTCCACTGGTCCTATCCCCACAAAGAGAACAGCAATCGGAAGCGCTGAGGAATGACAGTTTCACAGCAAACACAGCTGAACCCGGGAAGGCCCAGCTCAGTGGGGAAGGGACAGTCTGCTGAAGGAAAACTAAGAAACAGAAAAAACTTCATCCACTCACCCATTTCAGATTGGGTCTCGGACGTCCACTCAGAGACCCAATCTGAAAGTCAGCAATTACAAAGACGACAGGTGGATAAATCCAAAACAATGGGAAGAAACCAGTGCAAAAAGGCTGAGAACACCCAAAATCAGAATGCCTCTCCTCCTACAGGAGATCGAAGCTCCTCATTAGAAAGGGAACAAGGCCTGATGGAGACTGAATGTGATGAACTGACAGAATCAGGCTTCAAAAGGTGGATATTAAGAAACTTCTGTGAGCTAAAAGAACATGTTCTAACCCAATGCAAAGAAACTAAGAATCTTGAAAGAAGATTTAACAAAATGCTAACGAGAATGGACAACTTAGAGAGGAAAAGAAGTGAACTGATGGAGCTGAAAAACAACACAAGAACTTCGCGAAGCATGCACAAGTTTCAACAGCCAAATTGACCAAGCAGAAGAAAGGATATCAGAGGTCGAAGATCAACTCAATGAAATAAAACAAGAAGGCAAGGTTAGAGAAAAAACGGTAAAAAGGAATGAACAAAGTCTCCAAGAAATATGGGACTATGTGAAAAGACCTAATCTACGTTTGATAGGTGTACCTGAATGTGAAGAAGAGAATGTATCCAAGCTGGAAAATATTCTTCAGGATATTATCCAGGAAAACTTCCCCAACCTAGCAAGGCAAGCCAATATTCAAGTCCAGGAAATACAGAGACCACCACAGAGATATTCCTCAGGAAGAGCAACCCCAAGGCACATAATCGTCAGATTCACCAGGGTTGAAATGAAGGAGAAAATGCTAAGGGCAGCCAGAGAGAAGGGTCGGGTTACCCACAAAGGGAAGCCCATCAGACTCACAGCAGATATCTCAGCAGAAACCCTACAAGCCAGAAGAGAGTGGGGGCCAACATTCAACATCCTTAAAGAAAAGAACTTTCAACC
>CAUYQU010042846.1:0-62267 GCA_963574635.1 Cheracebus regulus
ATGATGGGGGCGGGGGGGGGGGGGGGGGGTCTGCTGATTTAATAAGAACCAGTTTAGGCCAGGTGTGGTGGCTAAGGCCTTTTAAAACCAGCAATTTGGGAGGCTAAGATGGGAGGATCACTTGAGGCCAGGAGTTAACAATCAGCCTGAGCAACATAATGAGACCACATCTCTACAACAAATTTAAAAATTGGCTGGGTGTGGCCACGGTGGTATGCACTGTAGTCCTAGCTACTTGGGAGGCCAAGACAGAAGTGCTTGTGCCCGGGATTTGAGACTGCAGTGAGCTATAATCACACCACTGGACTCCAGCTTGAGCAACAGAGCAAGATCCTGTCTCTTATCAGTCAGTCACTCAGTCTAGTGGAAGGAGTGTAGACTTTGGAGCCAGAGAAACCTGAGTTCAAATCCTGGCTTCCCCAATTCACAGCTTTGCGACCTGTAGCAAGTTATTAATACTTTAGCTCTGAGCTCACAGTTCTTACTTGTAAATGGGGCAACTTGAGATGTTTCCTACCTTGGGAATTAAATGTTAAGTGTAAAGCAATGGCATGGCCCCTGGCTCAATGGGGATGTTCAAGGAATGTGGTCCCCTCCCTGTTTCCCGTCTTCCTTTTCCATTTGGATATCAGGGTGTCTCCCTCATTCCTTACCCTTCTCCCTGCCTGTCTCTCCCCTACCCTCCCACCCCAGCCCACCCATGAGATGGGCACAGATCAGTTTTATCACGCTGTAACACTGAGTTTTACTTTGCCTGGGAAAATAACACAACGTCCCTGCATTTTCTGAACGTCTCCATGTTTAACTGCACAAAAATGGTACCCTAAAGTGTATACTAATTAATTAGAAGCAGGCTCACTTTGGCTAATAAATGTGTGCCCATAAACAGCTCAGCATGGGGCAGTGGGATGAGTCAGGCCTGGAGATTGGAGGTGAGTGGGAGTTTCGGCTCTGCCATTCACCTGCCACACGTCCTCCAGGAAGTCACTTTCCTCCCCTGAGTCTTGGTGCCCTGTGAGGTGTCAGTTTTGGTGTCATTACTCACTGTGCTTACAGTTCCTCTGGCACGACTCTCTTCTCTGGTTCTGCGGCTCAGCAGCCTCTCCAGCCAGAGGGTGCCCAGGGGAGCAGAGCACCCCAGCAGGCCAGGTCTATGACAGAAGCTTAGGAAAGGAGAACACAGGACAGGGAGAATGAGCTGGATGGCCCGGTAGGGTAGGAGGCTGTGAAGAAAGACCTGGCCAGCCCTTGCCTGCAGCAATTAGAAAAGAGGCGGTGACCCCAAAGGGTTCTGTATGACCTGCTCCAAGCCAGGGAAGAGGACTGGCCAAATGTGGGGCTGGCCCGAGTGGATCTCACCCTCTCTTCTCCCTGGCTCCTGTATCTCGAATCCCCAGGGCTCCACTCAGATGATCCCTCCAAGTCCATCTGGCTACACCCTCATCTACAGCACCAAGGATCCCAGACAGGACTGGGCTAAAGAGGGAAGGAAGAAGGCAGGCTCAAGATTCAGGAAGATCCACATTTGAAGATTTGGTTCAACCTCTCCCAAGGGTAAGGAACTATTTTTTTCCCACACCCACCTCACGGGGGAACTCAGGCTGGTCTGTCTTCTCTTGACTAGTCCACCCCTTTGCAGCCCCAGCCCTCTTCACCCCTCATCCAGCCAGTTACAATCTGACAATAATTCTGCCCGCTTTCTCTATGTTCTTTCCCTTCTCCCTTCTGTGGAGAACACCTAGAAGGGCTCACCCATCCCAGGAAAGCCTCTGAGTTTACATCCACTCACTTTTAACCCAAGGCCTGTATTAGAAAAGGGATCCTTAGGCCAGGTGCAGTGGCTCATGCTTGTAATCCTGACACTTTGGAAGGCCAAGGTGGAATGATCACTTGAGGCCAGGAGCTGGAGACCAGCCTGAGGAACACAGTGAGACCCGGTCTCTACAAAAATAAAATGAAATGGCAATCTGATAAATATGAAGATAAGTAACAATAGTCTCCCAAGCAAGTCACTCACAAGGCGTTTTGATTCCCTATAGAAACTAAAAGGGAGCATCTTAACATATTTTCCTGCAATGTTTCCAGAAACTTCCACTAGATGGAAAATGCCTCTATTACTACACAGATCTCAGATAAGGGGGAGCTGGGGACTGAACTCTGACCACCGTTCTTTGCCAAGAGCCAGACCAGTGTATAACCTCCATATATGTAATGGTTTATGATTTTGCTATTCTGAAATGTAACTCCATCTTTAAAAACTCTTGCTTGTAAGCCAGCATGGAGTTTGGGTCTTAAGCGCTAGCTGCCTGCTCTACTTGCTAGGCACCAAGCAATAAATGTGCTTTTTCCTGCTGCAAATCTCAGCATTAGTGCCTGGCTCTACTGCGTTGGGCAAGTGGGCCTCAGCTCAGTTTAGTAACAGGATCCCCCTGACTCCTCTACAAGGGCCTCCCCCGACCTGGAACTGCAATGCCTCTGAGCCTGTCCCTGCACTGAGGCCGAGGCCAAGCCAGGAGTCCAGGCCTCCTCTGGGCCACAGCTGTGGTTGGGCTGGCAGCTCTGAATCTTCACGATGTCATCTGGGATGCTCCCTGACCTTTCCCTCTGTCTCCCCAACTCCGGAAGGACAGGCAGGGTGAGGTTTCCTCTAGTCTCAGTACTTGAGCCTTCTAAGCAAGGTCCAGTCCCTGCCAACAGCCTTCACTGATCCTGGCCCAGAGAAAGACCAGGCTGTGCAGATGCAGAGCCTCCCCTGATCCATCCCTTCCAGCCCTGGCCTCTGGCAGAATAGAGCCTGCCCCAGAACAGGAGCCAAGAGGCTTCATCCAGCGGGTCGCCGCCTCCACCCTGTCCCAGGAGGCTTCATCCAGTGGGTCCGCCGCCTCCACCCTGTCCCGGGAGGCTGGCCCCACCTCCCATAGCCCCCAGTGGAGCAGCAAGCAAGAGGCGGGGGCACCTGGGGGGCACTGTGATGTTTCCAGCTGTTCAGTGGGAGGTGACCAGCATTTTCAAAGTCAAGTAAAACACTAAATATCACAGCACATTGCACACACGTGATGCCCTGCGCTGGGAGATATGTTCTGGGTTGAGATGTTAAGATGTTATCAAACCAATTTGAAAAATACTGCTGCTGAGGGCCTGGCCTGAGCCCCCCAGGCTCCCCGACTATCCCAGCCCAGTTCTGGTCTGCTCACCTGACTGTAGAACTGCATCTGACACTGCCCCGAGCTCCTCCTGGGTCTCACACCTGAGCTCCTCACCACACCTGTCTGGCTCTGCTTCCCCTTCAGGGGCACCAGCTGAGCTCTTGGCATTCCTTCAAGCAGGCCTCGGGCTTCGTGAGGGGTAGCTCACGCTGCAACATCACAATAGGTATGTGGAGCATGCTCCTCTCTCAAGACCCAGCTCAGTGCCCACTCTCCATCCCCAGGGGCTCATCTCGCTCTCAGGCAACTCCCCACCTCCCAGCTCCCACTCAGCTTCTCAGCTCTAAGCTTCCTTAAGGCAGGAGCCAAGCTGAGGGGCCTTATCATTGCCCACAAATCCCAGCCCAGTGCCTTAACAGAAGGGCTCCACAGGTGTGTCTGGGTGGATGCATGAAGTTCAGAGATGCACAGTTGTAGCTCAGAGTGGGAGCGCCTGGCTCAAGGTCACATAGCAAGCTGTGGTGTTGTGGCGTGAGTGCAATCCTCACTCAGGGCTGTATGGTGACATGTTCTACGGTGCCAAACCTGGGCGCTTTTGTCCAGCTGACATGGCAGAGAATGCCGGAGGAGTGGCGTTGGTGTAAAGGTTGTGGGGAGGGTTGAGAGGGTCGCAGATGCAAAGGAGCATGGCCTTGCTGGACGTGCTGCCCAGAGGCACGGCCTGCTCTTAGGGTATGTGAGCCAGGCTGAAGGGCTCAGGCCTGACACTATGACAGGCCAAGGCCCACGCTAGAGGGACATCTATGTCCTCTGGACATCTCTCCTGGGGCCGCTGTGACACCCAAGTGGCCACCAGCCTCACCCTCTATTTTATCCTGCAACCCCTCTATGTCTTACAGCTACTTTAAGGAAGCCAAGGCAGAGGGTCCCATTCTCACTCACCCAATTAGGACACTCAGCAACAGACAGCTGAAGTTTCTAGGGGCAGGACAGGCTTATGGCTTCCTAATCTATGATCGTGACAGGAGCAGAGAGGCCTTAGGGAACCAGCAATACAGATATTCTGCCACGCCTCCACTTTCCCATCTAAGTTCACTTCCAGCCTACGACTGCAGAGTATAGGCTGCTGCCCATACTGGCTGGGTCTCCAATTAGACTTCTTTTGAGGGACATAGGCCAGGAGGGAGGGGAGGAACAAAGTGAAAGGAGTCTGGGGGAGGGGAGCCCAAATGCAGCCCTTACCCACAGCAGCCTCTGCCACAAGATGGCACTCATAGAATCCACCTTACCCAGTGTCCAGGCCTGCGGTCCTTTCCTCCCCAGTCATTCCTACTCCACCCACTGCTGGTACCAAACCTTTCTCTCTAGGCCTAAGTTTTCACATGTAAAATCAGAGAGCGGCTGGGCGTAGTGGCACATGCCTGTAATCCCAGCAACTCAGAAGGCTGAGGTGGAAGGATTGCTGAAGTCTAGGAGTTCAAGATCAGCCTAAGCAACACAGTAAGGGCCCACCTCCAAAAAACGAAAAATGAAGAAAAAATCATCAAGTTGCTCCTACCTTGCATATGCCTAGGTTGTGAAGCAACACAGCCGAGAAACTTCTTTGCAAAGCGCAAGGGCTAGAGCCCCTTCTCTCTGCTATTGATCTCTGCTCCCTCTCCAAGCAGCTTTCAGGGTGAAAAGGCTTGGATAGTACAGGGGAAGGCTGCTGCAGCCGCAGCCGCAGGCTGCTTGCAAGGCTGAAGACAGCCCAGCACTCTAGCTGGGCACTTCCCTCCAAACCCAGGAGTCAGTCAGCCAGCTGCTCTCTGACCTCCTCACCACGGGTCTCTTGCCCAGCACTTCACACATGCACACACACAACCCCTCGCTGACTCCAGGCTGTCTCACACCCCTGCTGTGCTCCCTCAGCACAATAGCCCTCTTGTATTCCCTGCCCCACCAGGTCCCAGACCTGCTCCCAGGCCTCCTGTTTTCCCAGCCTCTGGCAGGTTCCCCCAACCCAACCACAGAACTCAACAGCAGAGTCCCTGGCCACTCCCTGCCCCTTTAACCCTCCTCCTCCTCTCCCAGTGACCTCCTCTCCCAGACCCCTCCAAAGAACTGCAGTCCAGCCCCGGGCCCCCTCACCACCCATCCAGTGGGCCAGAGTAGATTCATAAGCAGACCCAGGTCTTGGCCAGCTATTCTTGCGGACCTGGACCCCTCAGGTAAAAGGAAAATGTTATAAACAGTTGTTTTATGTTTTAAGAGAAGGCCAAGGGTGAGGCTTTGTCCAAAGGAGTGAATGTTTCTTGAGTGTATTGTTAGGTACTTGTGCAAGGGCTATGTTGTAGGGCCCTCCAGGTACTCCCATAAAGGCAGCATATATATGACATCAGTCCTAGAAGAGCCAACAGCCTTAGAGTTTTTTCTCACTGTAGAAAATAGTAATCCTGTCTTCTATGTGGGTGAGTTCAGAAGAGGCCTGACAGCCACCCTCTCCAATGACCCCACACTTACTGCAAGGGCTGGCTGGCAGAAAGCTGGCAGGATTGGTACCCTTTAGTGTTCATCCTGCCCGGGAGTCAGGTAGCCTACAGCTGTGTTCTCACAGCCACACCTGGAGGAGGAAACACCCGTATGCCCCTCCCCTTCTGTTCTGGACTCAGTGGGAATGGGTGGGACCTGAGAGTGTGCATTTCTGTAAGCTCCCAGGTGAGGCTGACACTGCTGGCCACTTTCGTGGGTAGAGATGCTCCCCCCCCCCGGTTCAGCCAGAAGCAGTCTTGGAGGCAGGGGAAAAGGAGATTGCTGACCTTGTAAGACAGAGGCTGATACTGCAACTCAAGCCAAAGGGACAGTCTCTTTCAAGGTCTGCATGTGGAGTAGAAGGCTCTGAGCCTCCCACTAGTGAATTTGGGATTCCACTACTGGATCTTATTATCTTTTTTTAAACCACATTTTTTTTATTCCCCTCTTGTCAAGCCAGGCGCTTTCCATATCTTACCTCTACTCCTTACTCCTGCAATGCAAGCTCTCTGAAGCTTGCAAAGGTGGGATCTGAACCCAGACCTAATTTTAAAGCCTAGGCTCCTAAACTTTCTGTGATTCTGCCTTAAGAAATGAGGCAGATGGCTTGGGCAATAGAATGATGAAGAGAGGGAAGGAAATAGACCTTTTTTAGACAGCTGACATGTCCAGGTCTGCCACAGAAGCAGGGAAATACAGCTCTTCCTGGTGAATCTCCATCTGAAGCTGTCCATCTCACACTCTTGAGAGCCAATTCCTTTCCTCCTGGGCCCTGACCCCTGGATTGCTGGGCCTTCCCTACCCTGCACACTGCTGTATTCCCACCAACAAGCATCATTCTTGGCACACTGAAGGTACCAGAGGTGTTGCATGAATCAACACATTCCCACGCCTGCAATGCTCCGAGACTCAGTTCGCTGCCAGGACTCTCCCATCTATCTACACCCTAGGTGGTCAGGTCCCGGTGTGAAGCTGGAGAAATAGAGTCAGATCAAGAGGCTGGGAACTTTACTTCTTAAAACTTATTCTAATGTCCTTCTTCCCTCCCTTACCCCATTGGGAAAAGGCTAAAACAATCTGGTTGGGTTTAATTACAAATTAATACATACTGTCATTGTGTAAAGTAAATCAACACTGTGGCAACAAGGGACTATTCTTGGAAAAAGTGAAACCCATATTAACAAAATATGTCATGGAAGCACCCCACTTAGTGATTTCATTGGCTGCTCACAGGACTAGGATAGGTCAATGTTCTGCATGTTCTCTGGGGCTTGTCCTTGCAACGGAAAGGTCTTGCCCAGACTCAGCCAAGACTAGTTAGCTCCAACCAGGCCCTAGACCAAAAGCAAGGGAAGAGGGCATCCTTTCAATAGGATAAGGGTAGAAAGGATAGATTGACAGATAAAATCTTGCAGCTTCATTTAAAAGCCCACAAGGAAAAAGAAAGCAGAAGTTACTGGAAAGGCTTAAAGAAAGATGCACAATTTTTTTCAATGTTAAAAACATGTTAAGGCTGGGTGTGGTGGCTCACGGCTGTAATCACAGGACTTTGGGAGGCTGAGGCAGGCAGATCACCTGAGGTTGGGAGTTCAAGACTAGCCTGACCAACATGTGGAAACCCCTTTTCTACTAAAAATACAAAATTAGCCAGGCATGGTGGCACATGCCTGTAATCCCAGCTACTCGGGAGGCGGAGAATCTCTTGAACCCGGGAGGTGGAAGCTGTGATGAGTGGAGATTGCGCCATCGCACTCCAGCCTGGGCAACAAGAGCAAAACTCCATCTCAAACAAAAAGTTGAAAAATTTAAAAATTGAATAGAAATCAACTGCAAGATCATTGGAGAGGAAGAAAAAAGGAAGAGAACTTCATGGTTTTCAGTGAGTTTGAATGGTCTTGACTTCATCCATGTCTTCATTATGCAGACACCATCCTTTCAGCACTGTGCTCCACCTGTGAGACCCTTTGCTTAGCAGCTTGAAGTTTTTTTTTTTTTTTAAAGGTACTATACACACATACAGAAACACACACGTGTTTATATGTGCAAGTGTATATACATATAAGTTGTAATAAAGTGGTTTTAGAAAGCTGGGGGCATCAAGGCCTCTGGGGCTGACTCCTGGCATTCAGAATTCCACAGGACGATACCTACCCGGGAACTTCTCTCCAATTTGAAACACTCCCATCTTTCCTTAAGATTGCCTGATACTGAGGAGACTGAGGCAGGTCCGCAAAACAAACGAAGGTCCTGGAAAATGTGTCACCAGTGACACTGTTCACATGTGAAAGGAACACTAGTGTCCTAAGTTCTTTGAGAGCTCTCTACCCTTTCTGACTTCCCCTCCCTGTGCAGAGAACTCGCAGGCCAGAATACTACATCTTTAAATATTTCTGGCTGAGCCCTCTTGCCACATATGTCAGTAACATTCCAAGCTGGCGACCACATGTTCAGGCTCTGTGGCTCCCTCCCTCTCTCTCTACTGAGGAGTGCTCTGCTGTTTCAAGGGCACAGTGGGGCCACCCGTCTCCCATTTCAGCTCCATCTTCAGTTGATCATACATCTCAGAACAAACCAAATTAAAAAAGAAAATTGGTGCCAAAAGAATGTTCATATTTGAAATACCTATGTCTTTCTTTTTTCGAGACAGAGTCTTGCTCTGTCACCCAGGCTGGAGTGCAATGGAATCACCTCAGCTCACTGCAACCTTCGCCTCCTGGGTTCCAGCAATTCTCCTGCCTCAGCCTCCTGGGTAGCTGGGAGTACAGGCACCCGCCACCACGCCTGGCTAATTTTTGTATCATTAGTAGAGATGGGGTTTCCCCACGTTGGCCAGGCTGGTCTCGAACTCCTGATCTCATGATCCACCCGCTTCGGCTTCCCGAAGTGCTGGGATTACAGGGGTGAGCCACCACGCCCGCCCTGAAATACCTCTCTTGGGATTGAAACATTTCTCTTGAGATTATTTTTAAAATTCCACTTGATGAATCTTTTAAAGTGAGCTAGACAAAGTGTGTATGTACATGCACACACAGACACACACACACCACCACACACCCACAAAATTCAGAGGCTTAGGGGGAAGGTAATTTGCTGCCAAAAGATCTAACAGAAGAAAGCTTATGTGCTGATCAAGTTTTAATAACGTGGTTAACAAGAAATGTACACCATTTAGCAAGCACACAAAGACTGTGGGTAGGAACTACTGATCCCTGGAGTGTCTGGCTCCCAAGCCCATTTTCTGCCTACCTTTGGCATAGCTTCATAGTTACTACATTCAGAGAATCCAAGAGGACTGCATGGACAGATGAACCTTTATTTAAAAAAATAGCACTTCAAATAAATTAAAAGGGACAACCGTCAAGTGTTCAAATTGTGAAGAAATAGTTGAAAACCTAGAGAGACTCCAAGCTGCAGTCTTCTAACCTCATTCTTTGTCCAATGGCAAAACCCCACGCATCTCAGTACTCCCACTCAATTTTTTCCCTACTGAGACGAGGGAAGCAATTGCAAACAGGAGACCAGACGGAGGAGAAAGCTGCATCTGATTGGAATGAACGTTGCCACGTACTTGCTAATACAGGTTTCACTTTATGCTCAAATGTATTCTTTCAAAAATAAAAAAGGGGAGAGGGAAGCTGCGTGTTTTTAAAAATTGAAATTATTTAGGGATAAAACACTAACTCTAGTGCCTTTAACGGGCAATAGCAACTTTTTTCCTCCGAAGTCAAACACCATCCCCAGCTAAGCCTTTGTGCTACAAGCTTTTCAGGAGATGTTACCTAAACTTTATTAAAAGAAAAGAACAAGTTTAAATATAGACACTGGACTAGCCCAGTCTGTATTTTCAAGTCCACATTCTTCATCTGAAGCATTGCATCAGGGACCCCCCCTGAGTCTGCATGTTTTCAAGTTCACAGTACATGGAACCAGTTTTTCTTTTTAATTTTTCCTCACTCAGAGCAGCCACACACAGTGGCCATTGACGACGGAACCTCGGGCGGGGCCTTTTCCTACGAGGCCTGGCCGGAGCTGCCCAAGGTTTCTCCTCAATGAGAATCGATGCTGTCATGCTCTATGGATGGGAAAAAAGCAAGAAAATAAAAGCACCTGGTACAGGTTTCATCAGATCCATTCGGATTCGCTATGTTCCAAACCCGCTGCTGAATGTCATTTGTCCACTTTGTGTGTGTTGAACAGTTTGTGGCCTTGGAGTCGGTCTCAATTCGAAGAACTGTTATTGGATGCCCCAGAGGTTGATGCAATAGCAGCTCCAGCAGGGCTACTCGTAGAGACCGACTTTCGGATGTGAGGCAGCAAGTAGGGGTCACAGGCCAGCTGCTGGACATCAATGCGGTCCTCTTTTCGGTAGGCCAAGCATCGGCGAATAAATGCCTGCAAAGGAGAGTTTCTTGAAGACTGAGGCATACAGTTTTGGCACTCTCAGAGGGAAGCCTGAGGCTCTCTATTGGCTGCCGGGGCCTAGAGCAAGGAACCCCTAAACAGAAGGGGCTTAAGGCCTTCCCTAGAAATCACCAGGCAGACCCGAGGAAGACAGAGCAGCAGCACCTCTCTGCTGCCACCAACTCCTTCCCAGAGGGAAAGGGCTGAGCCATTACTGAAGGGAGGAAAAAGGAAGCATGACCTCTAAATACTCCTGCCTGCAAAGCACTAAGACCAACAGAAAAAAAGAAAGAAGAGACCGACTCTGTCTTCGCTGGTTTGGATGGGAACAGTCTAACCTCATGGTCCTCCATCTACAAACCATGGTCTCATGTGAACTTCCTGAGGAAGTGAAAATTCTAACAGCAAACTATCACCACATGCAATGTCAGCAGACACACAATGACTAACACTATGACATGTCACAGGTTATAACATGATTTCCCTATGTAGTCAAGGGAAACCTGAAAAGCACTTGCATCTGCACTAACACTGTAGCCCCAAAAACACAGTGGGAGTAGGGTTTAATACGGAATTCTAGTTGACTATCAAAATGGAGGCTATGCAGTTTCAGTTTCTGTAAGTCTTAGCATAAAGACCTTTATATAGATGATCTGTCTTTTCCTGCTTGCTTTCTTCCTATTTTTTAGTTATTTCTATTTAGTCAGTTTCAATATAACTATTTTAAATAAATTAATTTTTTAAAATCTAAAACATCATTATTACAGAAAGTCCATATTTTACATAAGGGTGATAAGGATGTGATGTATTGGTACAGACAGGTTCATCAGCTCTCACAAATGTACTGCTCTGGCAGGAGATGCTGACAGGGAGGCTGTGCATGGGTGCAGCAGGCGGTATAAGGGAACTCTATACTTTCAATTTTGCTGTGAGCCTAAAACTGCTCTAAAAAGCAGAGTTTATTTGAAACAAAATCTAAAACATGAATCAAGCTATTGATTTTCTGGTTTTCCTCCAAGTTTGATAAACAAAATAATAATACAATGCCAATCCTGGTTTCTCAAAATCAAAGACTTATAGGTACTGGCTTGGTTAAAGCATTTGAAAGACAAAAACAAATACAGGCCCAGTACAGTGGCTCACGCCTGTAATCCCAGCACTTTGGGAGGCCGAGGTGGGCAGATCACTTGGGTCAGGAGTTCAAGACCAGCCTGGCCAACATGGTGAAATCCCATCTCTAAAAAAAAAAAAAAAAAATTCAAAGAAATGAACCTAATGATACTTGCCTTTAAAAATGAGCCTTTCTAGGTGAACGACATGGAATTGGAGTTAAACAGGCTATCTTAGGTTAAATACTGGTCAAACTTTTTTTAAAGAACTTTTTTATAGAGACAAAATTCTTGTTCTGTCACCCAGGCTGGAGTGTACTGACATGATCATTGCTTATTGTAGCTTCAAACTCCTGGGATCAAGTGATCCTCTACCTTAGCTTCCCAAGTAGCTAGGATGACAAGGTGTGCCCCACCACATCCAGCTACTTTTAAAATTTTTTGTAGAGATATTTCCCAAGATGGTCTCAAACCTGTGGCCTTAAGCAATCCTGCCACCTCATCTTCCCATAGTGCTAGAATTACAGGTGTGAGCCATGGCACTCAGCAAAGTAAACTTCATTTTCCTTGAATTTTCTCTGAGGCTGCCAGTGTCAGCTGTTAAAACAGCAATCAGCTCACAGTTGCCCTGATTAAAACCCGCAACTGCTTTCCCTCACACTTACCCTCACCCTCCTGCTTCTCTTATCACCTTCCCTTTTGCTCTGTGGACCTGCTAAGCTCATTCTCACATCTGAGCTTCTCCCTGCTAAAATGCTTTCCCTGGCAAATCTACACATGGCTCCCACCTTCATACCATTCAAGATACTGCTCAAAATGTCACTTCATCTTTGAGGCTTTCCCTAACCATGCCATCAAAAGAGAGGTTCCCCTTACTCTGATTAATTTCTTCATAACATTTGTCACCATCTGAAATATATCCGCTTTTTGTTTTATTGTTTTTCTCATAAGTGGAATATAAATTCCTTAAGGGCAGGGAACTGGTCTGCGTGGTTCATGCTACATGTTCAGTTCCATCTCCACTATCTGAAATAGTGTCTAGTGTTTCATAGGCATTCAATAAATATTTGTTGTGGGAGGAGAGGAAGATAAGAGGGTAGGAGTTAGAGAAATACAGGAACACTGGAGACAATTCATGGAAACATTTGGAGATGCTTCTGTATTCTTCATAGCAAGTCCACCTAACTGTCTCTAAAGTTTTGGAACATTTGTTCACCTATTTATTGAATAAACATGAAAATTTGACAAAAGTCACATACAGAAATAGTCTTGAAGGGAGAATTAAACATCTGTCAGACAACTTCTTTAAGTCCCCCAGTGTCGACTCTAGGTGGCAGCTGTGGCATGGGTGGTGAGAGCAGCTAGCTACAGTAGAGAATCTGCCAAAGGTTAGGTGCTACCAAGTCCTCTTAAAACTCACAACCACCACCACCCCCGCCTTTTGTTGAGACAGGGTCTCACTGTGTTGCCAAGGCTGGAGTGCAGTGGTGTGATCATGGCACATTATAGGTGCATACCACTGCACCTAGCTACAAACACCTTTAAAGGAAGATGTTTTTGTCTTTGTTTTTAAGGATAAGGAAAAGCAGCTTAAAAGGTTTGAGTAAACTTGCCTAAAGTTACACATCTACTACTGAATGCAGAGCTGACACCAAAATTAGGTTAACCAAGCTTCAAAGCTGAGACTCTCTCCAGCTCTCCCAGGACAGTCAGGAAATCAGCATTTGCCTTAGGGACGTGTCATGGGACTTCTCCTTTGCAGATTTGATTTCTTGGTTATGCAGTACTTAAACTGTCGAACAACTGGGACAGGGTGCAATCAGTCAGGAATTATAAACAACTGCTAAAGATGTTAATTCTTACCCTGTGGCATGGCAGCTAAACCACTTGGAAAAGAGGCTCTTTCCTAACCTATGTCACATAGGTACACTGTGAGGGAAGAGCAGATCAAAGACTGAAAAAAATAAATTAGACTTGTAACTGGCTGGGCACAGTGGCGCCTAGCACTTTGGAGGACATCCTAGCACTTTGGAGGCCAAGGCGGGTGGATGGCTTGAGCGCAGGAGTTCAAGATCAGCCTGGGCAACATGGCGAAACCCCTTCTCTACAAAAAATTAGCCAGGCGTGGTAGTGCATGCCTGTAGTCCCACTTCTCAGGAGGCTGAGGGGGAGGGATCTGCTGAGCCGGGGGAGGGATCTGCTGAGCCTGGGGAGGTCAAGGCTGTGGTGAGCCGTGATAGTGCCACTGTACTCCAGACTGGGTGACAGAGTGAGACATTGTTTCAAAACAACAACAACAACAAAAGTCTTATAACTACTCACTTTGACTTTAAAAATGCTGAATGACTACAGCATCCAGTGGGCTGGCTACCACCCATCTAAGTAGAACTGGTTAATAAGTAGCGATAAATAAAACAGCAAGGACAAAGTAGGGTGGCTACTAGAATCTTGGTTTACACATGTAGCAAGCTTCCTTTTCACCACCTCCCATTCCATGCTTCCTTTGCCCCACTGAGTTTTTTTATGCCTTCTCCAACTGCAACAGAATTTACTACTTACCAATTGCTTGACATTTAACCCTATAATGTTGATATGGTTTGGCTATGTTCCCACCCAAATCTCATCTTGAATTGTTGCAACCACCCCCATGATTCAGTTAGCTCCTACCAGGACCCTCGCATGACACAGGAGGGTCCTGGCAGGAAGTAACTGAATCATGGGGGTGGTTACCTCCATGCTATTCTCATGATAGTGAGTGAGTTCGTACAAGACCTGCTGGTTTTATAAGAGGCTTTGCCCTCTTTGCTGAGCACTTCTCCTTCCTGCCACCATGTGAAGAAGGACGTATTTGCTTTCCCTTCCACCATGATTAAGTTTCCTAAGGTCTCCCCAGCCATGCTGAACCGAGAGTCAATTAAACCTCTTTCCTTTATAAATTACCCAGTCTTGAGTATGTCTTTATTAGCAGCATGAGAACAGACTAATACAAATGCCTTAGTACTCATATTTCTCCTACGTGGGCATTAGCTCCCCAAATTAATCACAATCCCTGAATACAGATGAAGCTGGGTATCTTTCATGACATCCACACACCTGTTCTCTTTCAACTGGAGTTTGCTCTCCCTCCCTTTCTGACTCTAGGGAGCCTTTTTGGATTAAAACCCACCTATCAACATTCCCTCTACTGGAACTGGGGATGGAGTGGTCAGGGTGTAAGCAATATTCTTCTGTTAAGTGTTCTTAGGAATATTAATTCATGCCTATCCCAATGTTTTTAATAACTCCTGAATTTCACACTGAATAATCCATCTATTATTACTCATATAAATAATACAGAAAGCAAAGCAGTCATTTCTGTTGGCCAATGGGTCAGAACTTACCTTTGCTTCAGGTGTTACTACTGGCTTTGGTGGGAACTGCACTTCAGTAGCTTTAAGAATAGTATTCTCTTGTAGGATGTCTTGCTGAGACTGGTTATGGCCAAAAGGCTGTCATATAAAAACAAACAAAAAAGGTGGGCCTCTGATGAAAATTAAAGAGAAAACAATTCAATACCACAGGCAAGGAAAAGGAGAATACATCTTCTAATTTGAATTGCTACAAGGAATTCTGGAGACAATCCCCTCTAGTTCTCTCACTTTATGGACAAAGCGGGTGAGAGCTCAGAGCTAAGTACTTGCTCACAGTTCAACATCCAGGTCAGGGCAGAGCAGGGACCAGAAGCAGCATCTCCCATATCCTAATGCTCTGCTAAGTTTTGCTCATAGCAAAGAAAAGGAAGATCCAGAGCAGGACTCGGCACCCTCACCTGCTCTGAGGGATACATGCCAGCGGGCCTAAGCAATATACACCTGTGCCTCAGGCCAACTCAAGAAACAGAGAAAAAAAGAAGAAAGGAAGTGAAAACATAGAGGGGTAAGGAGAGAGTAGGAACATGAAAGAGTTGGGATTAAGTAATGGCTTCCTCTATGCTAAGCTGCCATTTTCTAATAAACTCTTCAAAATAAGTTCAATTCAAGTTTCTCTATACTGGTTCTACTGAGATCTCTCTCAAATAGTTATTTCTAGATAATTTCTACCACTGTTTCAGTAGCAATTCAACATTGTCAAAGAATGTAAATAATAATTAAGCCCATTACTTCTCAATAGTTTCCCTGTTTTAGAGAGGTAAGATGAAAAAAAAAAAAAAAAAAAAAAAAAAGGCCAAGGAGAAGATAAAGAGGAAGCTATAATCTGAATTAAAAACTGGTCTGGGGAATGTAATAAAAATATTAAGAATTCAAAAGAGAACTCCCATCTGGCTTATACCCACAGCCTACTGGGAAACACTGAAGCATACAAACACACAAAAACAGCAATAGGAACATAAATACACAAGTGGATCCTAATCGATACATTTATAAGGCATGTTCACAAAGAAAAACAAATATGACAATTCATTAGGTATAGTTTACCACTTGTTGAAACAATATGTCACCTTGATAGGTGGTAACAATGAATACGTCCTGACACCATCTCCCAGTATAGAACTATAAATATAAAGCACACTTTCATTCATGATAGGTTCAACTAATGGGATGGCTGGAGATAAAGATTCTGGGGATATTTTGAGTTTTGATTCTTGGGACCCCCCAGGTTCTTGAGAAGACTGTATGCTTTAATAAATAAATAATTTTATGTAAATCTCTATACATACTATCAGAATAAATACATGTTCCAGATCTAATTGAGAACAGTAAAAGTGCATGTTTTTAACAGCCCAGCAGAACTCACTAGGTGCCCTAGGGCTGAGAATTTCTGCTTACACTTAAAGCTTGTATTATTAAGTCTGTATTTTCTTTAAACCACTACTTTCAAAATTCTACTTTGTATAACTCAATAATTAACTCCAAGAGACTAATCCATACCAAGGCATTGTGTATGTGTGCCACCTAAGAAAGAAATCAAGCTTCTCTGCCAACCTTCTAACTTACCTTCCTTCCATAAAGACACTGATAGAAGATCACACCCACCGACCACACATCAACTTTATTTGAGATCTTTGGTGGTTCTTTCCCAACCACAAAACATTCTGGTGGTAAATACCTGGGACAGAGAAGAAATAAAAATTCTTACAATAACGATTATATAAATCTAAAACGTACAAAAAGACAAAATATCTTGTTGAAGATAGAAATATCTAATTTTTTATTTTTATTTTTTGAGACAGAGTCTCTCTCTGTCACCCAGGCTGAGTACAGTGGTGTGATCATGGCTCACTACAGCCTCAATCTTTCAAGCTCAGGTGGTTCCCCCACCTCAGCCTCCCAGTAGCTGGGATTAAAGGGAGGCACCACCATGCCTGGCTAGTTAAATTTTTTTTTTGTAGAGGTGGGGTCTCACTGTGTTGCCCAGACTGGTCTCAAACTCTTAGACTCAAGTAATCCTCCCACCTTGACCTCCTAAAGTGCTGGGATTATAGATATGACCCACTATACCTGGCCAAAATATGTGAATTTTAACAGTCAACTTAGACTTATACGGAGAGTCAATGAAAAGACACTCTAGGCGGGGTTTGGTGGCTCATACTCATAATCCCAGCACTTTGGGAGGACAGGACCAGCAGATTGCTTGACCTCAAGAGTTCAAGACAAGCCTGGGGAATATGGCAAAACCCCATCTCTGCTAAAAATACAAAAATTAGCTGGGCCTGGTAGCATACCCCTGTAGTTCCAGCTACTTGGGAAGCTGAGGTGGGAGGATCACCTGAGCCTGGGGGAGGCTGACTGCAGTGAGTCAAGATCATGCCACTGCACTCCAGTGAGAGTAAGAACCCATCTCAAAATAAGAAAAGATACTCTAACATTAGGGAGGCAGTAATGTCCCTTAAGGCATCAAAATACAGTTCTCAATTTCCTGAGAGTGGTAAATATTCTCACTAGTCCCACTTCACTTACTCTCAGCCTCTTTCTCCAGAGTTGTACCTAATATAGTGTCATTCGACAAGTTTTAAAAAGGGGGTGGGGGGGAGACACAAAAGAAGTGCATTCCCTTTTAGGATAGCCTCATCTACATACATTAAATATAACTAGAAATGGTATGGGTTCCATGCTGCCAAAAGAAGGAGATGTGTCTTAAATAAGTAAATGTTTTAAAAGTTCAAATGAATTCAGGACGCAGTATAGATCTCTGAGGGGAGAGGTTATCCTACCTTTTTATGGTAGCCTCTTATGATTCCAATATATGATCAAGGGTGACAATAAAGTCCAAATTTTCAGAAGTTACTTCTTTTCGAGATGGGGTCTCACTATGTTGTCCCGGTTGCTCTGGAATTCCTGGTCTGAAGGGAATCCTCCCACCTTGGCTTCCCAAGCGAGTGGAATTTACAGGTGCACCACCCACCAAACCTGGCTCAGAAGGTATTTTATATTTCCTAATTTAAGTGTGATCAGGGGCTTACTGGAAGACTAACAAACAGTGTAGCAAAGGCCAAACTAGTTGTTAGAACAACTCATTCCTCATCTAAATTCCTTCCGTCCCCACCACTGGTCTCTAAAAAAACTATTTAATATGTGATAGCCAACCACACCAAATTGTATGGTATGGAAGGTAAGTACCTCTTGTATTTAGGAAACCAAATAAATACAGCCGGAGTCTTAGCCACATCATGGCTGGAAGGTAGAATTCTGAAGATTGCAGATTGATTTCTGCAGATTTCATGCTAGCAAAATCAACTCTGTGGAAAATTATTTTAGAACCTATGCTCATCCTGAAATACAACTTACAGCGTTCAGAGGCAGAAAATATTCCTTCTCTGATCCATCTCTATCAAACTTAGTTTCAGATTGATAGCCTTTCTTTCATTTATTTTAAAAAGAATTATAGTTTTGTATTCTTGTTTCTTATTTATTATTAAGAGACTTTTTCTTGAGACAGAGTCTCACTCTGTCACCCAAGCTGCAGTGCAGTGGTGTGATCTCGGCCTGCTGCAACCTCCACCTCCCAGGTTCAACTGATTCTCCTGCCTCAGCCTCCCGAGTAGTTGGGACTACACGCACCTGCCACCACACCTGGCTAATTTTTGTATTTTTTGGTAAAGATGGGGTTTCACTATGTTGGCCAGGCTGGTCTCAAACTCCTGGCTTCAAGTGATATACCCACCTCAGCCTCTTAAACTGCTGGAATTAAGTGAGCCACCGCACCCAGCCGAAAAGACATTTTTGGATGATTAAGACCTTTAACTAGATTATTATTTTACAATAAAAACTTTTAGCTAAAGCACACATTGAGAAATGAAACACAGGACTCACTAAGAGGAAAAAAGGCAAAGAAATAAAGGAAAAAGAATTTAAAGAAAGAATAGCTCTTCCAAGAGCTAGTAAAACCTCCCTGAACTCTTGTTTTCATAGTTCTTGATTTTAAATATACATAACTTAAATGTGATCTTGGATAAATAACAAATATAACCTTAACTCTAAAATGACCATTTAAATGTATTTATAACTTTTTTACGGCAGTGGCAGGGAAGAATAGGAGTTGTTGAACTCATCCAAATGCAGAAAAATAAATTAGCAAGATTTTTAGAATATAAAAAGCCCTGCTACTTGATAGTACATGTCTGGCAAATCCCCTTCTAGGTCTCAGTTTCCCCATTTGTAAGTGAATGAAATTAATTCTTCATCAAATAATACTGAAAATAACAAGCATTCTAACTTCCTATCAAGGATTTTGGGAGAAGAGTAAGAGACAGCTCTATGATACTAAACTGTGTTAAAAAATATGTAGTTGCATATTCCATCACAATCAAAATCCCCATACAAAAAAACAAATTATTCTCAAGGCATAGTCTATGGGTCACTTTTTTAAAAGAAGTATTCCACGTGGAAGAGTTCTGTAACCACCAAATATTGAAAATAATTACCTATAATTTGTTATACCCTCTGGGATTATTTTTATCTGACATACTGAGGATGGTGATTATGACAATGTTTCTACCAATTTGAAGACTCTTCAAACCTTCATAGAAATCTGTAACACTTAATTTTCTCAGAAGCCCCATCTTACTTTAAATTATTAAAAATCTCAACTATGATCGAAAGTAGAAAGAACAGTAAAATGATCCCCTAAGATAAGCACTATCCAGCTCCAAGAATTATCAACGTGTGGCCAATCTCCACCACTTCTTCCAACAAATTACTTTGAAGCCAATCCCTAGCATCACGTAATTTTAATTTAAATTCCAATCACTGAATTTTTGTAGGTAAAAAACTACAGTAGTAACTAATTTAAATGCAAAAAAGCCTTAAAAAAAAAAAAACAACTATCAAACACAAAGCTCAAATCCAAATTCCAGTGAATTTATATAGCAGAGGTATAGACCTGTTTCCAGAATTTTCAGCAGCAGTTATTTTTATATCACTTAGTGACAGGAACACTAGCCCACAATAACCACCATAGTGAATAAACACTGTAAATGTAGCTTCTATTTTAAATCTATAATTTCAAAGTTTTAATTTAGGGACTGACTTTTGACTATAGGTACCATCTTTACCAGCAGTAAGGAGCAACAGAAAGCAGGGCATTGTGTCCATGGTGTTACTGGCAGGCTTCTTCACAATGAGCAGAGCTGATGCTGTGTGTTGTCAACGCCATGTCCTCTTTCCTGTCTGCTTCCTCATCTACCGCTCATTCTCAGACAGTCAGTATTCTCTGCTAAGGCCCAGGACCCTCCAGTCCCAAAGATAAGTGATTTAACCACCTTCCCTGGGGTACAAATAATATGTGTTGCCCCTACTTTGGTGCTACAGCGCCTTCTCTTGCAACTCTTGAAGCAAATCCTTCATCCCATTAAGCCATTAAGAGACTTGTATTTGGACTTAAACAAAACAAACTGGTGGCTTTTCTTTATATATACCAATATGTGGCTTTCTGTGACCATTTCAAAATGGAAAAGGAAGCTTTGTTAACACACTTTTACAACCATAGAGTTAAAGGCCTGAGTTTCAGTTATCTTTTATGGTTCAAATGGTCAAAGGTAATGTAGGCAGAAATAGAAGCATAAAACTGTCAGGCAGAGCTGGCTTGGGTGGGGTGGCTAGAGGAAAACAGATGACAAGAGATGGGAAGAAATGTGCCTCAAAAACTTTTAGAACATGGCTCACAGACATGGATAAACTTCTGGTAAATTGTGGTCACTCTTTCCTGTATACATTTCATATGCGCTACAGTTACGTTTCATCCTGATCTTCACAACTCCCTACAGTTCAACATCCTCAGGCAACTCTTGAAGCAAATCCCTTATCCCCTTAACCCATGAAGAGAGACCTGTACTGGGACAAGAACAGTCTAGAAATAAAGATTTTGGGGCCGTTCTTTACATACACCACATGAGCAACCTTGTTCTCTACTAACTTGCAAGGCCAACTCTGTGGAGAAAACATACATCTCAAATACCTGGCCCATATAAACTCTCCTTCTTCTTAAGGGTTTTCAAGAAAGGAAAATAAAAATAGCAGAGACTGTGTTTTACAATATAGCTCTCCCTTGAAAGGAAATAAAAATAAAGACAAATTAATGTAAATACTAAGAGTCAAATTGCTAAAAAGATAGTAACAATTTGGGGAGAAAGACTGCTTTGGTTTATGGCATTTTGCCTAGCAGACAGCATACAGCAATTAATTCTTTATCAACACTTCAGTATAGCAGAGCCACATCTCCATAGTCAACCTGGCAGAGCTCCTGGATACCTACCAATAAGTACCAGCACCTTGTGATGTTAGCTCCATGCCATCCACTGAATTGTAGCTATCATCATCCATGATCTTCGAAAGACCAAAATCTGTAATTTTTATCTCTCCACATGCTGTACCATTTACTAAAAGAATATTACCTAAAAAATAAAAATCTTCATGAATAAGCAGAGACTTACTGATTAAGAGAAAAACCCAAAGTAATAACAGATAAGAAGGGGACAACTGAAATCAAACTCTTGCAAAAGCAAACATCCAAATCTTGGGAATCAAGCAATCTGAACTGTGGATACTCAGGGAGAGTTCTCAGCATCTGCTGAAACTTCTATTTTCCAAGAATCACCTGCTTAATATGCCAAACCACCACTATGATGAGCTCTGGAAATAAAAATAACTGGCCAAAGTAAAATATACTTGTTCACTTGGTCAAAAATGATGGGAAACTTTCATCTGAACTTTCAGTTATGATCTCTAAATTACCCTGTTTAGAACAGTACATGGGGTGTGGGGGAGGAATCAAAGAAGACATATAAGGGAACCAAAGCTAGTACCACAGCGCCACCTACAGCTCCTATGGCAGGAAAGTGCTGAATTCAGTTAGGGAAAATTCATTCACAAAATAGCCATCTTTTAAAAATTTGCTTCATTATAATTAATGTTTTAGTCATCTGAACTATATTAGAACATTAGAGAATAGTCAATAATGAGACTTGATATATACCTGCCAGAAGAGAAAAGCAAAGTTTACAATTTTGCAACACCAGAAGGTAAAGGGGGACCATCTTCCTAATGCCCAAGCTAAGCTGTTAAGAGTTGTCTATAGTACATATGCAGATTTCTAAAACATAGCTGAAGATAACAATAAAAAAATAGAGGTAAGTACTCTAGCTGCCCTGTACTCTTTGCTGGTGACTATCAAAGCTGGATGATAACCATACAAAAAGATGAAAAATTTTGCTTGAAATTTATTGAGATGGGAGGCATGTAAGTAAAATAAGTTGTTAATTTGGGGGCTCTTATCAAAGAGACCTGAAGCAGAGGAACTGCTATGTAGTGTGAGTAATGGGAAAGAAACAAAACTGAACTTGCAAGAATAGTTATTTCTTAATGAGACATCATGAACTGCCCTGGCTCCAAAGATAAAGGTATTGTTTCTTCAGAGTATTTAATCCCACACACCTTCCTAAACCCAGTGCCACTTGGCCAGGACTCTTCTTCCCACACCTACCCAAGCAATCAAAAGTCAGATGTTATTAGCCCTTCCTGGCTGCTGTGAAATTCTCTAACTTTATCAAATTAAAAGTCACTTATAAGACCAAAGAAAAGCCACTAATACTGTCTCCCCAAAGTTAGACATACCTGGTTTGAGGTCATAGTGTATGATGGGAGGTTTTATTTCATTTAAGTACTTTAACGCATTCACAATCTGCATGATAATGGACCGGGCCTCTTTCTCCGACATTAATTTGTGCTGTTTCAGGTAGAAGTCCAGATCGTTTCCCTCACAGTATTCTAATACTGTACAAAACCTAAAGACAATTAAACCAACATTTAACCATGGAATAAGAGCAAGCAGATTAAGACTACCTAAATCAGTCCCAGGTGAAAACTTCAGTTCATTAGCTTTCACCCCTTTCTTCTTAGTTCCTTGAAATACTCTTCGATTCCATATTCAGTATTAGCTGAGGAGTTTATAGTAACAAAACTGCTTATTCTCTTGAAGAGTTTCCACATCCTCAGTGTTGGAATCTGTTATGCTCAAGTTCACCCACAGCAGACCTCTTCTTGAGCCTAGACTATAAGAATACTGATAAGAAGTATAATGTATTTAAGCTAGATATCTTCTTGGAAGGGTCTCCTTTACACACCCATGCCACACATCCATGTCTAAATAACCAGAATGTGATGAAGTACACAATTCTCTCTCTCTCTCTCTCTTTTTTGAAACACCATCTCACTCTGTTGCCTAGGCTGGAGTGCAGTGGTGCAATTTTGGCTAGGTACACAATTCTCACTGTGAACATTTTATACAACCCTGAGTGCTGACAACGATGAAGAATACAGAGTTTGCCCATGTCCCAAAAACTGATTGCATACTCCTGACAGCTTGACACAATACTGCACTACAATTTCTCTTAAACACAAGGTATAAATGAGCCTGTAAAGTGATAGTATCTATGGTTCTAACAAATGTTATGTGGTTTTTTCCCTTCACTTATGTCAATGATGTCATACAGACCCAAACATAAAACCATATGCCTTCATGGCATCACAGGTCATGTGTCTATCTTCTATCTTACTCTGAAGTAAGCCATCTTGAATTGTTTGACTATCCCTGAGGGATTAATACCTTCTGAAGTACTGTAAGGTGTGACAACGTGGGTGTTATCAGTCATGATCTAGCCTGAAAATAAAAACCACTTGATTATTTAAAACAGAGAGGTGCCTGGGCGTGGTGGCTTACGCCTGTAACCCCAGCACTTTGGGAGGCTGAGGTGGGTGGATCACCTGAGGTCAGGAGTTTGAGACCAGCCTGGTCAACATGGTGAAACCCCATCTCTACTAAAAATACAAAATTAGCCGGGCCTGGTGGTGTGTGCCTGTAATCCCAGCTACCTGGGAGGCTGAAGCAGGAGAATCACTGGAACCCAAGAGGTGGAGGTTGCAGTGAGCCGAGATCATGCCACAGCACTCCAGACTGGGCAATAGAGCGAGACTCTGGGAACTGATCATACAGATGATGGAAGAGCTGAGAAGACAAACTGGTCAGTGAGGCACTCTAGAGATCATCTACAGCAGGAAGCCATCATTACCCTCAGGCAAGCGGGCCAGAAAGGAGGAGATAGTGAAACTAGAACCCAGGGTCACCAGGTTCTGCCTACAGTTCCAGTTTCCCTTGGTGAGAGGAGAGTAGGTGGAGATTCCCTCCCATTTCTGCCTTTCCACTGGCTGAAAACAGCAGAACACCAACGGACACATGGGCCTGGTAAACATAGCCTACAAGGGCTAATCCCCTAAAGATACAGGCAGGGAAAGAGCGAGGAACAGAACTGAGAGCAAACAGGCTCAGGACTAGCAATACGGGCCCCTGTGCAATTTTAGACTTTCATAAAGCACTGTAATTGAATGTGAACACACATGGTCCTGTGGACTCCCCAAACTGAACAATACTGTAGGCATCTTATGAAACACAGCAGGGCATGCTAGCACCCTATTTGAAAACAAATGTCTGCTGTAATCCCAGCACTTTGGAAGGCAGAGATGGGTGGATCAACTGAGGCCAGGAGTTTGAGACCACCCTGGCCAAAATAGTGGAACTCTGTCTCTACTGAAAATATAAAAAAATTGGCCATGTGGTGGCACATGCCTGTAATCCCAGCTACTTGGGAGGCTAAGGCACGAGAATTGCTTGCACCCATGAGGCGGAGGTTGCAGTGAGCCAAGATCATGCCACTGCACCACATCCTGGGCAACAGAGCAAGACTCCATCTCAAATTAAATATAAAAAAGAAAAGAAATGTCTGAAATTTATCAGATTTCTCTGATCTGAGATTCTGAGATCTGAAATATAGACTCACGCTCAATGGAATGATTCTTTGACCCAATACAAGTTGAAAATAAAGCCTCACTTCTAATATCCAAACAATTCTCAGAAGATGTTCTAAAAATGATGGTCTGACATTTTTGGTGAAATTTCATCATACAAACAATAGGAACAACAAAGTAATCAACTCAAGAATAGTACAGAACTAACTCAATTTTTCACATTAGTTAAAAGTGTGTATACACTTAAGAAACAGCAGTTAATTTGGGGCTGATATTTATCTTTTAAATAGTTTTTGAACTTATAGTTCAGAGAGGGGAGTCTGCCTAGTATTCAAGAAATTTACTCAAAGCAAAACAGTGATGTCATGACTTGCCCCTGGTTTCCCAATCCTGCCGTCTAATTAATTTTTTTAAAAATTCCACTCATGTGAAACACACATGGTCAAGTTCAGTGCCAGGGCTACCCAAATGAGAAGAAATCTCTGAGAGAATGGCCCGGGTCATATTTCCAAAGGGAATTATAGTCCTCTTTGGGGTTATTTCTAAATGTGAGCCAGCTGTCTGCATAGCCTTCTCTGAGACTGTTGGCTAGAACAGATCAAAACTCCTAGAATTACCCTGGGAGGCTGAGGGAGGCTGAAGTCTAGAACTAAGATATGTTCTGATTCAGTTCAAACTTCTACAGAGTAACATTTTCAAATGCTGAGACAGATCCTACTAAACTGCTGGATAAACCCAGACGTGCTGGAGCTAACCTATACCAAGTAACAAAATATAGCAATGCCCATGATTATCAATGATCTCAAACAAATCCTTTAACTTCTCTGGTCCTCAAAATTCACCTATAAAAAGAAAAGGCTGGACTCAGAGATCACTCCCTATTCTAACATCCTATAAGCCTGTACATGTAGCATTGAGCTCTGTCTTCATTAGTGCCACATTTCTTGTCTCATTCTAGGATAAATCACATGGCCAATACTTTTTTAAAAGGTCTGGCAATGTTCCTAAGAGTCTTGGGGTGAGCAGAAACTCTCCTGAACAGTCTACACTCGCTAGTGCACATCAGTGGCATCCTAGCACCAGCTCGTGCCAGTTTCCAAGAGCTGATTTAAATTTTCAGGAATTTTGTGAGCTAGTTATTAAACCACTAGTAGGACAAACGGATAAGCAAAATGTGGTATATGCATACAACAGAATATTATGTGGCCGTAAAAAGGAATGAAGTACTGACACATGCCACAAGAATGAAACTTGACAACATCATGCTAAGTGAAAGAAGCCAGTAATAAAAGTCCACATACTATATGATTCCATGCATACACGAGTCCAGAATACGAAATCCATAGAGATAAAACAGTAGTGACTGATTAGGGCTAGGACAGAGGGATGGAATGGTAGAATAGATGGATAGTAGTGAAAGGGATGGGGTTTGAGGTGGTGAAAAAATTCTAAAATTGGCGCTAGTGGCTGCATATATCTATGAATATGCTAAAAACCACTAAACGGTATATTTTACATGCGTCAATCATATAGTATGTGAATTATAATTAAGATGTTTAAAAATAAACAAACAGGTGGTACATCAAAATTGGACATGGGAGAAGTATCTACACCATGGAAATTGGCAAACACTATGCATTAGCCCTGTCTCTCTTCACACCAAACTGATTGTTAAACATTTACTGGCACCCAAGTGCACATGTCCTTTGGTGCAGAGGTTCCTTGCTGACCCAAATCTGAATTTACATTTGATCATTTGTCCATAAATTAATACATCTGGTTCCCTCAGAGGATATTTCCTGGACCCAGAGTTCAGCTCTATTCCATGAACAACCAACATTGCAAGAAAATAATATAACTGTTAAGGTAAAATGGCACAACACTTACGAGTCAGTATCCAGTGAAAAGTAATCATACAGCTTAACTATTCTGGGATGATCCAGTTCTTTGTGAATCCGGTATTCCCTACATGCATGCCTGTAAACAAAAGAGCAAATTAACAAGAAGGTATATTGGCCTGCCTTTTATAAGTCTTCAAAGTTCTTCCGAAATATTCAATCATTTCTCTATTTTTTCAACATGTTCATTCCATTCAGGTCCATCTGGTCCCTCATCTGATTTTTCTCTTTGGTCATCCTATTTTCTCTATTGGAATCTACCAAGCCATTGAGAAAATAATAGGTGCTCAAAAATTTGTTAAGTGAATGGATATCAACCCTTTTCATCCCTTTCAAGTTCACTGTATGATAATCACACATCTTTTCCATTTATACTCAAGTATCACAGATTTTTAAATTACCGGAACAGTTATTTTCCCCCTCTCTCTAAAGCTGATACATCGTATCTGTAAAGGTATATATGCTGGGGTAACATCAAAGGGGTCAATGCTAGCATGTAAACCCCTTAGGTTAAAGGATTACCTATTATATAAGTCAATTAACAGTACTTTATATTTTTTGTTTTTAAATCCTCCTCCTTACAAAAATAATTTAAGTGCTATAGGAAAATATGAAATGTGAAATTATGGAACCCCAGTTTTCTTAAAATGGCGAATTTGATACAGTCATCCACTGAGTAAACAACCCTTTGGTCAATGATGCTAAGCCACATATATGAGAGGGGTCCCAAGACAGGGGTCCCATAAGAGTATAACAGAGCTTCCCATGAATTGAAGAAGCAAAAAAAAAAAAAAAGAGTACAACAGAGCTGAAAATTCCTATCAGCTGGTGACACAGCAGTCATGATGTCACCGCACGATGCATTACTTGTGCTTGTGGTGCTGCCAGTCATATTAAAGTCTAGCACATTCAATTATCTACATATATAACACCTGATAATGATAACAAACAAATACATTATCGGTTTATGTATTTACTATACAGCAGGCCCTTAAATAGCATCATCTTGTTATAACACCGATGAGGTTAAAAAAACCATCAACCAGGCACGGTGGCTCATGCCTGTAATCCCAGCACTTTGAGAGGCCAAGGCAGGCAGATCACTTGAGGTCAGGCGTTCAAGACCTGTCTGACTAACATGGTGAAACCCCATCTCTACTAAAAATACAAAAATTTGCCAGGCATGGTAGTGGCTGCCTGTAATTCCCGCTACTCAAGGGGCTGAGGCAGGAGAATCACTTAAACCTGTAAAGTGGAAGTTACAGTGAGGTGAGATTGCACCACTACACTTCCAGCCTGGGCCACAAAGTTATACTTCCTATAAAAAAAAAAAAAAAAAAAAAAAAAATCAATTCCTGGCCAGCATTACTGTCCATGTGGAGTCTGTGTGTTCTTCCCATATCTGCATGGGTTTTCTCAGGTTATTCTGCTTTCCTCCCACATCCCAAAGCCAAATGTGTTAGGTTCACTGGCATGTCCACATGGTTCCAGTCTGAGTGCATGTGTGGGTGCACCCACCCTGTGATGTCTTGTCCAGGGGTGGTCCCCACCTTGCCCCTGAGCTGCTGAGATAGGCTCTGGCCACCCTCAACCCTGAGTAGGGAATGAGTGGGTAAACTGTTACCTTGTTTCTATTGATCTTTCTTAAATGTATCTAAAGCTCATATGTATTTCAATGTTTTAGTCTTTAGTTAGAAGCTGGATAATGTTTTTGTGACCAGGAATATGCCACAGAAACTTAGCTCGTTTATGTCAATCAGCCTACAGTAAAATTGGTTTTGTTACACCTTGTTTCCGTTAAAGTTGCAGTTTCCAAGAACCTATCACTGCTATCAAGTGAAGGCTTACTGTACTGCATTTTGTTTGTTTTTGAGATGGAGTCTCGCTCTGTTGCCAAGGCGCTCTGTGGAGTACAGTGGCGCGATCTTGACTCACTCGGCCTTTACCTCCTGGGTTCAAGCAATTCTCCCGTCTCAGCCTCCAAAGTAGCTGGGATTACAGGCCACATGCCAGCATGCTCAGCTAAATTTTGTATTTTTAGTACAGAGGGGGTTTTGCCATGTTGGTCAGGTTGATCTTGAACTCCAGACTTCCAGTGATTTGCCTGCTTTGGTCTCCCAAAGTGCAAGGATTACAGGCCGCATGCCAGCATGCCCGGCTAAATTTTGTATTTTTAGTACAGAGGGGGTTTTGCCATGTTGGCCAGGTTGATCTTGAACTCCAGACTTCCAGTGATTCGCCTGCTTTGGCCTCCCGAACTGCTAGGATTACAAACGTGAACCACTGTGCCTGGACTGTACTACTTTTTAGTCGTTTAAATTTTAGAGATTGGGCACACTCACTCATAGCGAGTGTAATCCCAGTACTTTGGGAGGCTGAGGCAGGTGGATCACTTGAGGCCAGGAGTTTAAGGCAAGCCTGGCCAACATAACGAAACTCCGTCTCTACTAAAAATACAAAAAAGCAGCCGGGTGTGGTGGTGAGCACCTGTAATCCCAGCTACTGAGGCAGGAGAGTTGCTTGAACTCCGGCGGCACAAGTTCCCGTGAGCTGAGATCACACTATTACACTCTACCCTGGCTTACAGACACCCCAACTAAAAAAAAAAAAAAAAAAAAAAAAAATTAGTGTAGTCCCTTCTACTTATTAAAAAAAATTTGGCTGGGCACTGTGGCTCATGCTTGTAATCCCAGCACTTTGGGAGGCTGAGGCACACAGATCACCAGGTCAAGAGATTGAGACCATCCTGGCCAACATGGTGAAACCTTGTGTCTACTAAAAATACATGGGCATGATGGCACACACCTGTAGTCCCAGCTGCTCGGGAGGCTGAGGCAGGAGAATCACTTGCACCCAGGAGGTGGAGGTTACAGTGAGCTGAGATCGCACCGCTGTACTCCAGCCTGGCGACAGAGCGAGACTCCATCTCAAAAAAACAAAACAAAACAAAAAAACCAACTATGAAACAGCCTCAGGCAGATCCTTCAGGGGGGTAAAGGAGAAGGCATTGTTACCATAGGGAGTGAGGGGTGACAACTTCATTTGTGTTACTGTCCCTAAAGAGCTTCCAGTGGGACAAGATGTGGAGGTGGAAGAAAGTGATATTGATGGGCTCAGCGTGGTGGCTCATGCCTGTAATCCCAACACTTAGGGAGGCCGAGGCCCTGAAATCAGGAGTTCGAGACCCAACCTGGCCAACATGGTGAAACCTTGTCTCTAAGAAAACAATAAAAAGAAAGTGATATTGATGATCCTGACATTGTGCAGGCCTATGCTAACGAGTGTGTACACTGGTTCTTAACAAAAGTGTTTTAAAATTTAAAAAAAATTAATAGAAAAAAGCTTATAGAAAAAGGATACAAGAAAAGAAGATATTTTCATACAACTGCACAATGTGCGTTTTAAACTAAGTGTTATTACAAAGGAGTCAAAAAGTTAAAAAAAAAAAAAGGCAATTCTAAAGCAAAAAGGTTACAGTAAGCGAAGGTTAATTTATACTTGAAAAAAATTTTAATAAATGTAGTGTAGCCTCTGTGTACAGTGTTTATAAAGTCTATAATAATATACAATAATATCCTAGATTTTCACATTCATTCACCTGTCACTCACTGACTCACCCAGAGCAACTTCCAGCTTTGCAAATTCCATTAATGGTACAGGTGTATCATTTTTGTACTGCATTTTTACTGTACCTTTTCTATGCTTAGATATGCTTAGATACACAATTAGTAACACAATTGCCAATAGCAGGGTCCCCAACACAGTACAGGTTCGTGCCTTGTTAGGAACTGGGCCACACAGCAGCAGGTGAGCAGTGGGTGAGTGAGCAAAGCTTCATCTGTATTTACAGCTACCCCCCACAGCCTGCATTATGGTCTTAGCTCCACCTCCTGTCAGATCAGCAGTGGCACAGATTCTCATAGGAGTGCAAACCCTACTGTGAACTGCGCATGCCAGGGATCTAGGTTGTGTGTGCCTCATGAGAACCTAATGCCTGATGATCTGTCACTGTCTCCCAACACCACCAGATGAGACTAATTACAGGAAAACAAGCTCAGGGTTCCCACTGATTCTGCATTACAGTAAGCTGTGTAATTAATTCATTATCTATTACAATGTAATAATAATAGAAATAAAGTTCATGATAAATGTAATGCGCTTGAATCATCCTGAAACCATCTCCCCCTGTCCCCCGTCCACGGAACAACTGTCTTCCACAAAACCAGTCCCTGGTGCCAAAAAGGTTGGGAATCACTGGCCTATAGTATTCAGGACAGTAACATGCTATACAGGTTTGTAGCCTAGGAACAATGGGTTATCCCATACAGCCTAGATATGTAGTAAGCTATACCATCAAAGCTCACATTAAGTCCACTCTGATGTTTGCACAACAAACTCACCCAACGATGCATTTCTCAAAACATATCCACATTGATAAGCAACATATGACTACATATGATTAGCATTTTTAAGGTAGTTTTCTAGTTTAAAATCATTTAATAAGGAGCAAAAGCGTACTATGTAACCTGACATATTCATATACTGAATTTTAGAAGAACAGAATATGCTTACATAATATAATTACTAATACTATTTTAAGTATTTCGTTTTTACAAAGTAGTTCAGCACTATCTGGTTTAGGACATTTTGTTATAAGGATAGTTGGAAAGGTTTTACTTTCCATAGTACAGTAAAATAAAACTAAAAAACAGTGATGTTTTCAGAAACTAGTAAACTCCAGCACTCCAAAAATACAAAGAAAGTACTCAACTAAAAAAAAGCTGAGGAAAAAATCAGGGGAAGCGGGGAAAGGGAGAAATAGGAATCTAAAAGTAATTACATATATTTTTCCCCAATGGAAACTATTTGGGCTTAGTTTTCAAGCTGCCACTTTTGGCCATTTTGCCTCCCTGATGCTTCATTTCATCATATTTACATTTTTCTAAAAACCAACTTGCCAACATCGAGGCAGAGCAGTGTCAGAACACACACTACCCTTGGGAACACAGAGGCCTGGCTCCTTGCTATGGCTCTGTGGCTTCACCTCTCTGAGCTTCAATTTCGCCATCACCGGACGGGATGCTTTGAAGTGAGCTTGCTGCAGATACTCTGCAAATGTAGCTTTGGCCTCCTCAACTCCCCATCCCCAATTCCACCAAAGTAGCTTCATACTTGTCTTTTTTTTTTTTTTTGATTACACACATATATTTAACAGTATAATTTTATACAGAGTGCTAAGGGCACTTTTCTTCATATTTTATAGAAGGGCTTGAAACATACAGATTTTCTATTAGTAATCATACAACAGCATATAACCAAATCTAACTCCTATATAGATGCATTACAATTTATTTAGAATTTAAAGGCTTAAAGGCAATAAGCAGGAGAGGAAAAAGTATGTAAACTTTTATTTTACAAAACTGACTGAAAAATACTTCAAGAAATAGTAAATAGAACTTAATATGATCTGGTTGGGTGTGGTGGCTCATGCCTGCAATCTCAGCACTTTGGGAGACTGAAGTGGGAAGATCACTTGAGCCCAGGAGTTCAAGACCAGCCTGGGCAACACAGTGAGACTCCATCTCAAAAAAAAAAAAAAATTAATATGATCTCATGTGCCCTGATGGAAGTGGCACCCGATTTAGAGAGGTAATCACTATGTCCAAATAATCTCCTACATGGAGCTTCTGCAACTGCAGAGTCACAGAATCATCAGTCCCCTTTCTGCCAGCACACCTGCATTTTTAAATACATTAAGAGTCCATGTAATATTGCACTTGATTAAGAAATAAGGGTGCTGCCATTTTTTGTTTTTGAGATGAAGTCTCACTGTGTATCGCAGGCTGAAGCAGTGGTGTGATCTCAGCTCACAACCTCTGACTCCTGGGTTCAAGCAACTCTCCTTCCTCCGCCTGGGAGGAAGTAGTAGGTGGGATTACAGGTGTCCACCATCAGACCTGGCTAATTATTTTTCGTACTTTCAGCAGAGACAGGGTTTCACCATGTTGGTCAGGCTGGTCTTGAACTCCAGATCTCAGGGAATCCACTGGCCTTGGCCTCCCAAAGTACTGGGATTACAGGAGTAAGCCACTACCCCTGGCTGGGGCTTTTTTTTTTTTTTTTTTTTTTTTTAAGTTTAGAAACCTAGGGACTAAACAGATCACTGTTGAACTTATTTCTCACTCTAGCATGCTATAAATGTGTAGCACTCAACCCTTTTGTCTAACTTCTTGATTTTGTGCATTTTAGAGCAGAAACCAATTTCTCTGTTGAGGTACAGAAAATAGAGAAAACAGAAGGTGGCAAAAATTTCAGAATTGGCTGGGCGCGGTGGCTCACGCCTGTAATCCTAGCACTTTGGGAGGCCGAGGTGGGTGGATCACCTGAGGTCAGGAGTTCAAGACCAGCCTGGCCATCATGGTGAAACCCCATCTTTAAAAAAAAAAAAAAAAAAAAAAATCATTTTGTTCACTCACCCATTATCTTAATATTTACATATTTATACATTATTGTGTAACTGTATTACTGTGGCACAGTATGTTCACTATAAAACATATAACAAAACAAATTTAAAGGATGTGATGAAAAATTAATAAAAAGAGAAGGTCCTGCCTACCAATGGGGTGCATATAATCACTTTGAAGAATATCAAGATCTCCTAGAGAGAAAAGAGCTAATCTCATTCATTCATGGTGCACCCAGTAGCACAAACCAAGTACTAAAGAAATATCTAGGAAATGAAGAAGCAACACTGGGACTTTAGAAACAAACCAAAACCTCTGTGGCCTGCCAGTGCTACTATCTGTCCAAACCAGTTTTTTAGTTTTTATTTTTAATATATATTTTAATTATAATAAAAGTTTAATATAGTAGAAATGTTAACCAGAATGTAATGGCTTTCCCCTCAAAGGTCAGTGGCAAATAGAGAGTTAATATTATTTTTTAAAGGGCTAATAGTAATAATAACAACCATTTGCTGAACATTTATTAATGCCTACATTAATGCCTCTACAAGTACTGTCTTATTTAGTCTTTACAATAATCTGGACACCATACTGCACTTCTGTAGAGGGTATCAAACATTTCAGTCCATGCTGTGGGTAGGCATGGGGGGTGTCTGCAAACCATCGCCTGCAGACAAATCTGGCCCATTGTCCATTTTTATGTAGTCTACAAGCCAAGTATGTTTTTCACGTTTTCAGTTTGTTGAAAGAAAAGTCAAAAAAGAATGCTGTTTTGTATGAAACTGTTCTATATGAAAATTACATGAAATTCAAATTTCATGACCATAATTTTATTGAATCACAGCCACACCCATTTATGTATTTATGTATGGTCTATGGCTGCTTTTGCACTACAATGGCAGAGTTGACTATTTCAATAAAGATTGTATGACCTATAAAATATAAAATGCTTGGTATCTAGCCCTTGACAAAACAAGTTTGCTGACCCTTGCGTATATGAATGGAATCTACTGGAGAGGTGCATGTTGCAGCTTGCATGGTTCTAAGTCGTGGTTCCAATAACAATCCTATATGGAAATGTTGGTTCAGAGAGGTTGTCAATCGCCCAGGAACTTAGGAAACGGCAGAATCAGAGGTTTTTAGGATAAATTTTTAAGACCGAAAAACGTACTTGGTCTCACTTAGAATTCAGGACACTTTTCTCTTATGGCCTCACCTCTTCTGGCTATGTAACTTAAATAGTCACACCTAATATAACTTCCCCATTGCCTCCACTGTCTTCTCTGTAGTCTCATATCTAGCTTTTAATATATGTATGGCTAAGGACAGGGTAGGGTGGGGAACAGGTCAATGGAACAAAAGTACAATTCACTCATTCACAATACTTTTTATTCCTCCTCTTCGAGTCTTTCAAATATACACTTGGCCCCTGAGCATGAGGCTCTGCTGTCTCTGGCTGAGCTGAAAGTGATGAAAAGGACATGTGACAGAATGCTGGAAACCACATTACTGGCTCCTTGCCTACAGAAACTCAGCCAGCTTATCTTCTTTCCCAAGGAACTCCAAACTTACTGTGGCTCAGCTGGTTCTTTCTAGGTGCCTATAGCAAGCTGCTCTGCCCAGCGGAGATCAGAAGCTGATAGAAGGGACTCCATGGTTTTCTATCCTGGAGAATATGTCCCCTTTTTCCTCACTCTCATTGTAGCAGATTCTCCTAGAGCCTTGGCCACTCCTGGGTTGTAATGTAGATACTGTAAAGTGAAGCTTCAGTAAGTTTTCCTGAACGGTATCCAGAAGATGCAGACATGTGAACATAATTTCTGTGGCTGCTTAATTATAGCTAGAACTTCACTTCTAAGCAAGGACAACTAACACTGGCAGGACGTGGACTGTGTAAAGTGGTGAGAACAGCTTTCACATATGTTATTCTCATTGACTCCTCCCAGTAAACAGGAATTCGTTATTCCCATTGTGTAAAGATGCAGGGACTCAAGAGGAATGAAGCAGTGTACATTTCGTATGTACCTAGTGAGTGGTAGATCTGAGCTCCAAACCTGAAGCTCTGACTCCTAAGTACCTGCCATTTCAGTAGAGGAGACTGTTATAAAGAAATCAGATTGTTGCCATAAGTCTTTAAAAAACAAGCAAACACCCCTTCCCTGCTACAAATCGTGACATGATTATTCTTTATAATTGGGATGTAGTATAGTATTATGGAGTTCAATGATGAACAGGACTTAAAGTTGTTGGCAAATCATTTAAGCAGCCTGATTCTCTGTAAATTTATTTGTAAAATCGAAGTAATAACATGCCCAACTTTTGGGATCATGGTGAGAATTATATAAAAGAATGTAGGTATTCTGTTTATATGAAATGGCTAGAATGGGCAAATCTATATGGATGGAAAATGGACTGATGTAGGGCTGGAGGTAGGGCTTGGGAGGGAATGAGGAGTTGCCAACAGAAATGGAATTTCTTTTGGAGATGATGAAAATGCTCTAAAATTGATTGTGGTGATAGTTGCACAACTCTGTGAATATACTAAAACCCACTGAATTGTATACTTTAAATGAGTGAATAATATGGTATATAAATTTAAAAATAATGTACCTAAGCACTTAGCACAGTGCCTGGCATAAAGTAAATGCCTTATAAATGTTAATTCTTGTCATTATTGTTTTGAGGCAGAGACTATCTGGTTTGCCAAACTCATTTCCTTTTCTTCCAGAGCACAAAACTAGACTCTACCCTACAAGTTAGGTGTGGCCACGTGTCTGAGTACTGGCCAAGGGAATATGAGTTCTGGTCAATGTAAGGGAACAAGTCTGGCCCATAAAAATATTCCCCTCACAAGTATTCAGGTTCTGTTTCCCTCCTACTAGCTGAATGCAAATGAATTTTTTGGCTTCAGAGCTACGGGTGGAAGATGGAGGAGCCATAGTGTGGAAAGCCGAAGTTCCTGAATCACTGATCAGGGGAGAGTTGCCCGTTACCCAAGAAGCCCAGTTTTAGACTTGGAGAAAGTAAATAAGCTTCTAATTGTTTAAACTTTATTTATTTTGAGATTTGATTGTAACAGCTACGAGTATTATGATAACCTATGATTGTTAGTTTTAACACTACCAAATGGAGGAGAAACGTCAGCTCTTGTCGTATGCCTGACATAAATTCACTGTAGATTGGCTGACCATGCTGGGTCTGGGGGTGTGAGTACACACAGGAAAAGTTGCCTGGTGAATCTGAGCATGATTTTAGTACTGTTGAATAGTCCTTGGATGGTTTGAGTGGAGTATGCAGCTTCTAATTACCTTCCCCAACTTTGGGGAAGTGGAGTCCTTGTTTTACCCTCCAGTCTCTTCAGGGAGGGCCAAATGAACAGCAGGCAACATGCAATCAAACCGTGCACAGCAGTAGGGTGTGGAAGTGGAGAAAGCAGTGCTGTGCCTGTTACTCCACACTTCTCTCCCGCCCTCCTCTGCGGAGGACATTATACCCTCTCCGCTTCCCTTTTGACAAAAGGGGAACTAATACAAATTAAAGATGTGACTCCATCAGATGATTTTCTCCTTGTTTAGTGCCTTCTAAAGCAGTATTCTATACCCTAAATGTGGAAGGCAGAGACGGTTCTTAGCTCTCCTGGTGAATAATGCCAAAGTATTTGATTGCTATTGTCTCTCTTTCAGAGGATTTGCTGTCAGAAGGAAAAGCTCTGAGTCATTCTTTAGAAAAGGCGAACAGAGGATATGCAACCACAAGCAAAAGGTGACAGGTCAGAAAGGGACCAGTCACTGGGAGCAGGGTTTTTCGGATTTATGAGCCCCTTCTTTCATGCAACTGTGTCAAATTGGGCCAAAAATGCCTTCTCTATCTTTCTCACAGAGGAACGCTGTAAAACCCCATGGGCATGTAAAGTGACGTACAGTCAGATCTTATAAAAATAGCTATTGATTCCTGAGTGTTTACTGTGAAGCCTTTTTACATAGCTTGTTTAATCTTCTTCACAAGCTTATTACATAAGTGTTATTATTGGGCCCACTTAAGAGCTATTGAAACTGAGGCTCAGAGGTTAAGCAAAGCTGCATCCCCAGGATCACACAGGTAGTAAATAACAGAGCTGGGACGCTAACTAGAAATTGAGGGATGCCAAAAGACTACATCTGTCACCACCATGCCCTTCAAGGACTTCAAACAAATGAAAAGGATTAGCAAGGTAAATGGCTCTTCTGCTGGAGAATCTAGAATGTCCAAAGCCAAAATGCCTACCCTTGCATAGAAAGAACATCCTACAAAGCTGCCTGTGCTCAGCATATTAAGTGCCCAAGAGAATAATGAAACAGATAAGAAAAGGGAGGAACAAAGGCCATTGTCCCGGGCCCTGGAGACTAGCCTGCCTGAACGTGATTCATAGTCATTCCCGGACTCATACCTCACAGATTTGAATATCAGATCATTGCAGACAGAAATGTGAACTTCCACATAGAAAGCATGTCTTCTTGCTGAAAATAGCGTCCCTCCCCCAGCAAAAAAGTCATAAAGAAAGAAAAAAAGAATCTTAATTCTTCCTGTTTTCCAGACTGTTCCTTTTTTCCCTTCAACCTCACGGTCCCATTGTTTCTCTCATTTCTTCTTAGTATGCTCTATTTAAACCAGATGGAGCAGTAGCATTTTGAAGCGATTTCTGAACCCGAGGGATTTGCGTCATAAATATATAAACAAATGAGCACTCCAGCAATTGGCAAATCAGGCAGGAATGGGTTTAACAACTGACTTGGAAATGTAGCTGAAAATCTACTCCATGATGAAAGATGGGAACGTGATACAAGTTCTCTTCACTGAACAGGTAACCACACTGACTTCTTTCAGTAAACTGGGGGCTAAAGACAGAACCAGTGGGGAGGCAGTGACAAAGAGCTTCAGAGACACACTCAGTGGCCCCCTGTCTACTTGCATTACCAATATGCTGATACATCATCCCATGGTTGCTGTGAAATATTTGTTCACCACCTATAAAAGTAAGGCATTTTCAAGTGCTAGTTTTCTTTAAATACACTCTCTTTCCTTTAAGTCTTACATAATTCAACTATCATTCCATGTGAGGCTTAATTTAAAGAAAACCACAAGTTGAGTTAATTCACTGTGAAGGGTTATGGAAGCTATATTTATTCCAGAGATTCAGAAGCAGTGTAATGGAGCATCTATTAAATGCCTGACCTAGTGCCAGGTTCTGGGAATATAAACATGAATAGCCCAGCCCCTGCCCTGAAGACATTCACAGCCTCGTCGGATTCACAAACTAAGTGAAAGTGAAAGATGGGTTACTGCTATTAAGATAGAAGAAAATACATGAGGTGTTTAGAGATCACTTCTAATGAGGGAGAAAGTATATGGGGGGAGGGGGAAAGGATAGAGATTGTGGTTCAGTAAGAGTCCCGGCTGGGTGCGGTGGCTCACGGCTCTAATCCCAGCACTTTGGGAGGCCAAGGCGGGTGGATCACCTGAGGTAGGCAGGAGTTTGAGACCAGTCTGACAAAGATGGTAAAGCTCTGTCTCTACTAAAAATACAAAAATTAGCTGGGCATGGTGGCGGGCATGGTGGCAGGCACCTGTCATTCCAGCTACTTGGGAGGCTGAGGCAGGAGACTCACTTGAACCTGGGAGGTGGAGGTTGCAGCAGCGAGCTGAGACTGCGCCATTGCGCTCCAGCCTAGGCGACACAGTGAGGCTCCATCTCGGAAAAAAAAAAAAAGAGTCCCCTATCTGTCCACCTATAAGACCCAAGAAGCTGTTAACCCAGGAGAAGAGGTTGAGATGATGGTGGTCTGGGCAGAGAGCACAGGAGGAATGGGGACAGGCTCCACAGTGGCGTGAAACAACCTGAAGGTTACAGTTACTGTAGACATTTGAACCCAGTGGACAACAGACTCTGAGGAGAGAAATGAAGCAGGCCTGGGAGTCAGCGGATAGAGCATTCTCTGTCATGTGGGTCAGGGGACTCCATCCCATAGGCCATGGGAGCCTCTGTAAGACTTCAAACCATAGAGTGAACGTGATCTGATTTGCACTTTAGGAGATTACCTTGGCAACCATGTGGAGGATGGACTGGAGGTGTTGAGGCTGGGAGCACAGAGAACAGTTAGGAGGCAATGGCAGCAGTCCAGGTAGGAGGGATGGGGCCTGATCTTAGTTAGCAGCAGTGCGTAAATAAAAGGAGGGAGAACTAACATTAGAAAGGAGGAAATCTGGGCTGGAGGTAATGAAATCTGGATTCTAGTCCTCACTTTGGCACAATCTCTTTATGTGACCTTAGACAAGCTCTTCCTTTTCTGAACTCTGTTTCCCAGTGTGACAGGTGAGGGGGGTATTTTGTGGCTATATGAGAACTCACTTTATGCATGTACTTGGCTATTATTATTTACTCACTAGGTCAGCCAGCCAGCCAGTCAATCAGTCAGTGAAGGCACTCATTCCTTGAGTCACAGTTTTGGGGATCTTGCTATGAAAAAGCAAAATGGTAGTATAAAGAAATCCAATCAAGGGACTGAGGAGATTTGAAGTCCGTAAGCATTTACCGATCATACATTAAGTACAAAATGTACATCATAATGTACTATAGATATGATGGAAACAGAAATAAGATGTGCTCTCTACCTTCTGAGAGGGAAATAAGGCAGCCTTGGATTAATTCAATTCAACAAAGATTGAGTAAGTGTCTATGGGTAGAGTATTGTGTCTCATTGTAAAGGAAACAGAGAAATAGGACATGGCCCCTGACATGCAGGACTTCGTAGTCACAAACGGAAGAAAAATGATATTGCTATTGGAGAGTTGCAAAGCACTATGGGAGTCCAAGACAAAAGAGAATAAGCACCAAGTTGAAAATCCATTTTTAATTTTTGCCACAGTAAACAGAAATGTAGTTTCCCTTTCTATGGTTCAAGGCTGCTAAAAGTCACCTTCATGAAAGCAGATGAAATAAGAGGTCACTCACTTTACTCTAAACAAAGATTTTCCTATGAGTGAGGTCCTATACTAGATGTTCAGTGTAAGAACAACAAGACATGCTCTTTGCCCTCAAATAAATCAGTCAGTGTTTATAACATTTTGGATTGTGGGGAGGAGAAAGCAGAAGTTTAGTTCTACTTTTTCTACCCGACAATTCAAAGCATCTTGAACAGAGCTTAGCATATAGTAGGTGCTCAATAAATGATCAGCTGAAGTGAACAATATTAAATTTGCTGCTTAAAGAAAAAAAATGAGGTTGACTCTAAAATAACAAATATATGACATCTAATTATCCAAAGAATACACAGGAAAAAATACTTTTATGTAAGAAGTCATGAGTAATTAATCAAACCACAGGCCACTGGCTTGTTGTAATACTAATTCAAACAAGGTTTCTAAGAAACACATCTCTATTCTCAAAGTCTTGGGAAGCAGATGGTACCTAATTTGCATTAAGGGTCATTTGTTTGACCACACTTGGTTCTTTAAGCCAGAGTAAGTTCAGTTTCTGGAACTCTCCTAAGAGAAATTAACCTCCAAACCCCTTACATATAACAATCTGATCTGTTTCTAAACATCTAATCGAGAAAGACCAAAGTTGGGGATGGTGCTGCTTAGAAAGAAAAAAAATGTCTTCGGGGCATGGCAGCCTGGCCAAGAAAAGCTGCTGGCTTGGCATATGAGATATGTAAAAAGCTTTAAAAAAATTAAAGGTGCTAACAGTGCAGGTGGGATTTTAGAAGAACACATACCACATTGTGATGTTTTTTCAAGAACAGAAAACTTGATAAAACAAGGTCAACTTGATAAAACACAGTGATCTCACAAGGGAGCTTTTGATTACAGACTAGTTTGATTTTCATCCAGTCTCTGCCATTCACTAGCTGCTGCAACCTTGGATAAGTCATTGAGTCTCACTTAAGCATTAATGCCACCTGTAAATGAAGACTATAATGCCTAATGTCATGGGGTTATGATGGGGAATACATGAGATAATGGAAATAAAAGGCTTAGTATAGTGCCTGACATATAACAAGTATGGTAACTATTACTATCATAATTATATTTGCTGAAAGGGAAATATTCTTTTCAAAATTGGCTAAAAACGCTGTTTCAAACATTTCTGAGACTGAAATGAAATATATAGATGATGGGTTTGCAGAAATGGTAGTGGGTGTTTCAGTTTCATATAATTGTAATTTGCAGAAGAACACAGCAGCATCTTATGCGAATCATGAAACTTTTCTCATAGTAAAATTACTTTGTGAGTGAGCCTGAACTGTATGTACAGTGCCTTACTAAATATGTACTTCCATGTGACATTTGGTAACATGAGTTTCTTCTGAATTCTATTTAATGATATAATACAGTGAAATCTAGCCTGGAAGGACCTCAATGTAAATATCATCTCTGTCACTTAATGACTGTAAGCTCTGGCAAAACAAAAACTTTCTGATCCTCAGTATACACATCTGAAAAACAAGGATAATAATTGTACTGTAGTTTACATGATTTTGAAAGAATTTCATGAGACAATAATAATATCTTTACTGAGCTTTTGCCATGTGCCAAGCTCGGAAAGCCTACCCTAAATTATCTCTTTCTCATCCTGTGTTATCTCTTCTACATCCTATATTATCTTCCAGAACTGTGGTGGTAAAGTCAGGGTCTGCAGCCAATTCAGAACCAGTCAGTTGGGATCAAATGATGAGAGAGGCAGAGGGCTACTAAATGATAGCCAAAAATATCAGTAGCTTCTGCTGCATTAGACAGAGACATGTGAGAAGTGGGCTGCAGGTAGAGGCCCAGCAGGGGCAGGAAAAAAATAGTTCTGAATATAAGCAAACATCAGAAACTTTGGGACCTGTGGTCATGCCGTTAAGTTTCCAAAGCTTATCACAGATACCTGCTCCTAAATGTCTGTCTAGAGAAGACATCTAAAGGGCCCTCACAGGAGCATAAGGATAGAAGTCCCAAATATGTCAAATGGGTTAAAAAGATGTAAACAAGAAAACAAGCCAGGTGCAGTGGCTCATACCTGCAATCCCAGAACTTTGGGAGGCTGAGGTGGGGAGTTCGAGACCAGCCTGACCAACATGGAGAAATCCCATTTCTACTAAAAATACAAAATTACCCAGGTGTGGTGGCAAATGCCTGTAATCCCAGTTATTTGGGAGGCTGAGGCAAAAGAATCATTTGAACCTGGAAGGTGGAGGCTGTGGTGAACGGAGATCATGCCATTGCACTCCAGCCTGGGAAACAAGAGCAAAACTCTTATCTCAAAAAATAAAAATAAAAAAGAAGAAGAAAACAAAGCACATCAACCTGCTCTGCTCCAAGTTAAAGTTATTTAACTCTTGGAACTAGTTTAATCTTGAAAATTGAGATAATAAAACTATGGCACAATTTACATTGGCCTACTCTGCACTTACAAGAAAGAATGGAAAAGGTTTCTTTGTACTGATACATAAGGATCTCCAAGACACATCGTTAAGCAAAAAATAATAATAATATAGAATAGTGTTTATAGAATGCTCCTTTGGTATGTAAGAAAGGGGCTAAAAATTTATCTGCCTATCTGTCTGTCTCTGTCTATCTAATCTATCTAGCCCACTACACATGTGTGAACACACACACACACACACACACACACACACACACACTCTGCTGCATTTGCCAAGGAGAGTCCAGAAAGAAATACAAAAACCTAAAAATAGTGATTAGCTTTGTGAGATGGACGATGAGGGCAAGAGAGGAATAAAACTTTTCAATAAACATCTTATAAAAATTAAATATTTAAAGTAATTTAAATGATAAAATTAGGATAGCAATTGGTACATACCTCATAAGATTGTTTTGAGGAGGAAATAAAATAATGTGTTGAAAGAGCTTACCATGGGGCTTGACACACAGTAAGATTAACACATATCAGTGAAGATTATCCTCTCTTTTTGAGGAAGAGTGGAAAAGAGCCCTTCCTTGGCCTTCTACTTTCTGCTCAAGGGCCAAAGAGAGGTGGAGACAAGCTGTAGGAGGCTGGCTGCTGGGGCTCTCTCATTGAGACTTAAGGAGCAAGGAGGCTATGATGACTTTCTGGTATCTTCCTAAGTCATCCAGCCCTGTTCCCAGAGATTTGAGAGAAAAACCCCACTTAGAAATAAAGATGAAGCTTTTATTCAGGAACCTGAAATCAGTGGATGAAAGATTATAAAAAAAGTAGAGAATCAAAATCCAATACACACCAGATCGATCCATGACTCTGAGAGTTAGAAACGATTTAAAAATAAGAATGTCTTAGAACTAAATGAGAAAAGATGAACAGATGCCAATGAAATGTCATTTGCTTTCACTATTTTCCTAAAAAATTTCTTCAATGTCCTTAAAGAATACATTTTAGGGGATTAATTGGAAATGTCACAATGGAATGAAAATAATAATTTAAAAAAACTGGCTCTGAATAAAACCCTTTATATAGTCACAAAATTAGTAATCTACATTTTTTTTGCTCCATCTGCACTGAAAAGGAAAATTTAATAATCAGATACAAAAGGTAGGAAATTACAATGAATCATAAGTATTCAGATATTGTAATCCAAACAATTGCTCTAGTAGTGCCTGCTTTACTTAGGGTTGTGCTAAGTGGCTGACAAAATAAAGACTCTAATTCTTCCAGTTCCTTTTGAATTAAAACACAGCATTTGTAACACAGAAAAGCACAATTTTGGGTACTTGATGGGGAAATAGCACACAATGGGATATCTTGTCTTTGTTCCATGCTTCTGTAAGTAGGTTCTATAAGAGGAGCAGGCAGGCAGGAGTCTGGGAGATGGTGACGAGGCACCATTTGGGTAGCTGCCATGCTGTTAGTTGTGGTGGTTAGAAATTCCAGCTCTGAAAGTAGACAGATCTGAACACAAACTCTTTCACTTATTAGTTGAGCAACTTTGGCAAGTTACTTAAGTTTGCTGAACTTCAACAACCCATTGATAAAATTAGGATAAATATAATCCCTACCTTATAGGGATGTTATGAGGATCCAAAGAGTTATCCAAAAAGTTATTTAAGAACTTAAATATACCTTACTTAGAACAGTGCCTAGAGTATAGTAGATATCAGTAAATATTAGCCCTGAGGATTAACACCTATCTTTTCATTCATTCATCTATCCATTAAACCAACATTTAGGAGCTACTGTCAGTCAATCTTTGGGTTAGGTGAAAAAAAAAAAAATTGAAGAATAAGACATAGTCCTTGTACACAGAAAGCTCTCAGCCCAGGAAGGGAAGATGAACAAAGGCGGCTATATGGAGTTAGTGATGATATGAAAGAAGTCAACGCCACTTATACTGGGACATAAAAAGGAAGTGGTTGATGAGGAAGGGGTATCATAGAGATGATACTTAATGAAGGGTTTGAAATATTGTATATTCAAGGCATTCAGGACAAAACAACAGGAAGGGCACAGACACTGGGATAACCAGTCACGGTAGGGAGGGGAAAGAAGTTTAGTGAGTCCCAGAGAACAAGTGAGCCAGCTTGACAGGTAAGGCTGGGGAGGCCTAGGGGTCACATCACATAGGGCTGATTATTCAAGGAAGTTTCTATAATTTGGTGTTTGACGAGAGATAGTCAGCATTGCCCTGCCAGGGAAACATCCGGAGGCTACTCCACGTTATTATAACAGAAAGATAATGTTGTACTTTGTCAACCATATAAGATACCTGCTGAAAGAGTATCTTGCCTGATCTTGCCAGGGATTTACCCCCTTTGCAAACTCAGTGTTGGCTGGAGACCAGGAAATCTCAGCAAATTCCCCTTAATTCTCCACTTTTTTTTTTTTTTTTTTTTTTTTGCTTACCTATCTTCTCTTAAACAGGTAGTTCACCTCTGTATGAAAGGATTAACAGTGTCAGTACTGGTTTAAAAAAATGTTTTTTTAATAGGGTGTGGTGACATGGCTAGGATATAGACACCTACAGTTTCAAACGTCTTCTGCTATTTAACAGTGGTGTGAACTTGGACAATTTTTTACCTTTGTGAATCTCAATTACTTCATCTACAAAAAGATAGAATGTGACTTATCTCATGGGGTGTTGAGAGGAGCAAATGGAATAATAAATGCTAAGTATCTACTATCAAGACTGACACAGTTTTACAAATGGTAGCTGTCATTATCGTCCATGAAGGTAAAGTAGGTGATTTACATGACAGCTTTGGGAGAAAGAAATCGGAGTCTGTCGGGACAGAAGAAAGCCAGGTTTGTTTGGAACAGAGGAAGCTAGGGCACCTTCCACTGCTAAACTGTGCCATGTTCTGACTAGGGCTGGGCCCAGAGAAAGCTCTAATTCCTATGTGCTGATTGAAACCGAGGTTGAAGACACTGATCTCTCCCTCTTGCATGCTCATGAAAATTCTTCCTAGCTAGCCTGAGCTTCATGGACAAACAAAGGCTAACCAAAGCACTTTCTTTCAAAAGTTGCAAGTTACTTACGGTCTCTAGTGCTGAAGTAGAAAGAGATGCTAATAGCGAAACTTGCTAAATACAGCCATTTTTCTGTAGTCCATACAAATTTTATTAGTAAAGGAGGTGACAGGAAGAAAGCAAATATACTCCGTTGGTAAGGAATTGCAGTTCTTCTGAAAAGCGCCGTAAATGATAATATAATGATGCATCAATCCAGTCCCCAGTGGGGAAAACACATTATCCTCTATGTTACATCTGTGCTGTTCCAGCATTTCACAGACAAGATTGAACTCTCACATAGATCCAGGAAAGGCACATGGTCTTGCCTTTTAACCCAACACCTTTAACTGGTAAGTTCATTCCCTCTGTAGCTCACCCCTGTAGCTTAAAAACATGTTTATAATAAAGGTCACTTACAACGGAATATAAACAGAGTCTCTCTTAACATATCACACAATTCTATAATCTGGATCCTCTAAACCCACTGATGAAAAACAGTGACAAGAAAACAAAATGGGACTTTATTAACCTAGGTACTTGAATTGTAATGTTTAATGCCAAACATTAATAGAATAGTGCACATAAAAATTTCAACAAAAACAAAATTTTTCTTTACATTTCAAATAATTCTTTTCCATGCTAATTGTCTTGAAAAGTTTTGGTTTTTAGATGAGAGTTCTGAAAGGTCACATAAATAACCCATAACAAACTAACCTACTACTCATCACAACGGTGTTATTTACAGTAGTGAAAAATCAGAAACAGCCTAAAAGTTTCATAATGGCAAATGGCTAAGTCAATAGTGTCACATCTATATAATGGAATCTGCATCTTTTTCAAAATTTACTTTTACAAAAAAAAAAAAAGTATGCACATGAAGGAGATGCCCACAAAACACTGTTAAATGAAGAAGGAGGTACCGACTACCATATACAATACACTTACAATTTTCTAAGATGTGGAAAATAAACGGCAAGGACCTACAACAAAATCAATAGGTATTTTTTATTGTCTTATTTATTTTTTATAATTTAAGAGAATCCCAATAAAATATCCTTTTAAGATTTTTAACTTTCTAAGTAAAAACTTGGCAGGCTGTGGAAGTATAAAAAAAAATGCATCTGGTCGGGTGCGGTGGCTCACGCCTGTAATCCCAGCACTCTGGGAGGCCGAGGCAGTCGGATCACCTGACAATGGGAGTTTGAGACTAGTGTAACCAATATGGTGAAACCCCATCTCTACTAAAAATGCAAAAAACTAGCTGAGCGTGGTGGCACATGCCTGTAATCCCAGCTACTTGGAAGGCTGAGGCAGGAGAATAGCTTGAACCCAGGAGGCAGAGGTTGCAGTGAGCTGAGACCGTGCCATTGCACTCCAGCCTGGGCAACAAGAGCAAAACTCTGTCTTAAAAATAAAGAAGAAGGAGAAAAATGCATCTGAAAACACAGAAAACTTTGTCTACATGAAAAATGTTTGTAACATATTTTAGATGACATTGTTAAATGCTTATGCTATAATGTAATTAAAATGAACCATGGTAGGAAGTTGTACATATAATATAATCTCCCTTACTAAAATGAGACAAAAAGAGAAACCAGTGATTGCCTCTGGATAGTAGAAATTATTGCTTGTTTCTTCTATTTTTTAAAAACATGCTTCTGTATTTTGCAGTAACAATAAACAGTACCACTAGAATAGAAAAAATAATTTTTTAAAAAGATATAATTTGACCAGGCGTGGTAGCTCATGCCTGTAATCTTAGTACTTTGGGAGGCAGAGGCGGGCAGATTACCCGAGGTCAGGAGTTCAAAACCAGCCTGGCCAATATGGAGAAACTGTCTCTACTAAAAAATACAAAAAATAAAAAATTAGCAGGGCATGGTGGCACAGGCCTGTAATTCCAGCTACTTGGGAGGCTGAGGCAGGAGGATCACTTAAACCTGGGGGGCTGAGGTTGCAGTGAGCCAAGATCACACCACTGCACTCCAGCCTGGGTGACAGAGCAATACTCTGTCTCAAATAATAGTAATAATAATAATAATAATAATAATAAACAAAAAAGATTTAATTCAGCAGGAACAAAAACTGAACATAACCTTAGTCACTGAAATAATTAAGTTATACAGACTAAACTTCTGGGTATTATGCTTACTACCTGGGTGACAGGATCATTTGTATTCCAAATCTCAGCATCATGCAATACACCCATGTAACAAGCTTGCACAAATGTACCTCTTGAATCTAAAACAAAAGTTGAAATTACAAAACTAAATAAATGCATTAATTTAATTAAAAAATAAACCCTAAACATGAACAGGAATATCATATACCTATGTACTTGCCCTTTGTACTTTGTGGATGCAGATGGGAATTAGCTACAGCTGTTTCCTCTGCATATTTTCACTTATTAAAGGAGTCCTAAACTCCTTTCCTCCACGCTAAATCTTTAATTTAAAAATATTATTTTGGAATTAAGACGTGATTCCCTAAAAATCAACTTGTATGTTATTATCAAGTAAAGTTTTATTCTCTTCTCTGGAATCCTCAGAGAAAAGAGGTATATTTCTAAATAATTGAATTTTCAATATAGCTGAAGATTAAGACTTCAAATGGAGAGAGTTGAATTGATTACTTTTGTGGATTACTTTACTTTTAAAAATATAATTACTATATACATGCCTCACCTCCAGAATAATATACTAGATACAAGTTTTTAAACTGATGACTCAAAACTATCATTTTGAAGATCTGCTATTGTGATAATAAAACAGCAAGCAGTTCTTAATAAATAAACTTCTGACCCTCTAAATTCAAAGCATAACATAAATCTAAGAAAATAATCTTGTATCAATCAAAGTAGAAACATTTACAGTTTTTATTTAATTCCTTTTTTAAAGTATGCCATAAAAGATTTACAGATTCCCTAGAAATGAATTCTTTCTATGAAAAAAACCACATCGACTCAAAAGCATATGAAGGCTTATTTTGTATGGCTTTTGGAGATCTAATGCTTGGAAGGCAAAGGACAGTAGATTTGCAGTCACTGTGCACACCAACAAAAGTTTCAACTTAACAATTACAGATTTTAAAACCAACAAAATGTATTTGACAATGTTTATTAAGCTCCTATTCTATGGCAGGTATTGTTCTAGGTGCCAGGGATACAGAAATGCCTGCACATGGTACTAGAGACAGCAATTTCCTTTCATAGGACATGTTAAGGCAGTAGCTGAATGACCACTTGGCAAAGATATTATATTATAGGGGGAATCCAAATATGTAATATCCCCCAACCCCTGCAATTCTCATCCCCTCCAACTCCACTTCCATTACCCTCGGGAAAACAGAGCCTGAATCCAAGGTTTGCAGTAGTATATTCAGAGGCTTACATGTGATACTTCATTTTGAGCAGTGATCCCGAGAAGAGGGATGAGGAACCAGGGAAAGTGAACAAGAAGGCAAGAAAGGCAATACAAGGATGTATCCTCGTGAGCAACTGGAACTCACTCCCACCAGGACGTTCTGAGGGGCATACGCAGTGCAATTCAGAACTATCTATCCCAGGGATGGAGGACAGCCTCTACCCACCAGTTTCCTTTCTCTCCAATTGTCAAGAGTTGCCACACGCAGTGCCAACTCCCTTGCACTTCCAGTTTTGTGCATGCCAGAGTGGTGAGTGGACTCCTGGGTAGAAAGCAGAGAAAGGTGTGGCAGCTGAGGCAAGGTGGTGTCAGTTACACCTGTATGAAGCTGGTTGCTACAGCAATGCCTCGAGTTAGTTTGGCAGAAAGGATGTGAGACTGAGTGCAAGAGATGACAACACCTTTACGATTTTTCTACCCCATATGAGGTCATGATAACAACAAAGGTAATTAGCATTTATCATCGAGCAAGCATAGACATTTCCATACGTTTTATCACTTTATTCTCAAAATCAACTCCATGAAGTAGGTCATACTTTCACCTGTACTTCAAATATGAGAAAATAGCTTTCTAGATCTAAGTGGTCTGCCTGAGGTCATCAATAAACGGAGAACAAAAGATGAGGCTGAAGGACTGGCTGCAGAGTGCTAGAACAACACTGACTCCCCCATTGCCTATAAGTGTCCAAACTTCTCCTACGTAGGAAAACAGAAGTAGAAATCAGTTGCCCTTAGAAGTTCCTGTTTCTGTGTCTGACCAGAGTTCCCTGAGGGTAGAGATTGTGCCTTATTCCTGAATTACATCCAGTACTGTGCAATGCATGACATATAACAAGGGCACAATGTTTGGCCTGGCATGGTGGCTCACACCTGTAATCCCAGCATTTAGGGAGGCCGAAGAGGGCAGATCACCTAAGATCAAGAGTTTAAGACCACCCTGGCCAATATGGTGAAAATCTATCTCTACTAAAAATACAAAAAATTAGCCGGGCATGGTGGCGCACACCTGTAGTCTCAGCTTCTCAGGAGGCTGAGGCATGGGAATCCTTTGAACCCGGGAGGTGGAGGTTGCAGTGAGGCAAGATCATGTCACTGCACTCTAGCCTGAGCAATGGAGTGAGAGTTGGTCTCACCAACAGCAAAACAACAAGAGCACAAACAAACGAGTGTACAATGCTTTTGAGATTGGTTGTCTGTTCCCCCTAGTGAACTCATGGTTCTTGAGAGCAGGAACCCTGCCTTAATCATGTTTACATCCCAGCACCCAAAACATAGTTCAATGTTTGCTTGCCCTAACAGAATAAATTTTTCCAGAAGGTAGAATGCATATGGTTAAAAATATGAAGTTTCTGTCATATGGGCCTGAGTTAGAGTCCCATCTTTGACACTTTAGTTATATGTTCTTGAGCAGACTATGTAATAATCTTTTTAATGCAGAGCTTTCTCATGGGTAAAAAAGCATGATACTAATTGTATTCCATTATAACAGTGTGATGATTACATGAAATTTATGTAAAAGCTCTTATCATTAATACTTGGCACATAATATCATAATAAATATTAGATATTATAATAATTATAGGAAATTCTATTCTGTGAGTGTTTAAGTTATATTTGAGGTTTCTAAACTAGATCTGAAACCTTTAGAATGTTCACAGCGGCACATATGGGAAAATCTCTAGAACACAAAGTACCTAGGAGACAGACACCTGCACACAGTGATGTTCAATAAATATTTGCTGAATGTTAAATAAAAAACAATGAGCCATATTTGTTTTTGGCAAGAACCACCAGCACAAATGTTGAAAATAGAAAAATGTAATATAGGTTGCTATCTAACACCTGACAGGGAGAAAGTATTAGTAGCCCAAGTTCTGAATGCAAACAAAGAGGAGAAACAGCTATATAACCTATAGAAGGTGGGAAGCCATAAAACAAGGCCAGAAATTTGTGAACCATTCTCAAGCCAACATGATTACAAATGTCTTTCAATGCTTGGATTTGTGTATCTCCCCAATTTCACATCACTTGTGTTTTATGGTCAAAAATTTCAATACGTTGCCATTTTTTATTATTACAGCGCTAAAGTACTGCATTTTCCTTAAAGTACCTATTAGTTAATACTATTTCATTGCAATTTACATTTAGATTCTGCAGACTGAAGGATCTATTGTGGAATCATTATTTAACGGGATACAGAACCCAGATACTAAGGAAGAAACTGGGGGATAGAAGATCAATGCCCAAGGCTGTGTGGACACAGTGGGTATTCTCTTTGGATCATGACGGAAAGACTTGGTTTGCATTCCAGCTCTGCCACTTATTCACAGTTGAGTAATCTTGGACAAATTATTTGCTCTCTACATCTATGTTTCATAATCTCTAGTATGAAGCTGCTAGTGCCTGTTTCCCTGACTTTACTTGATGATTTATTAGAGGAACAAAGTGGAGTGTCCTGTATATGGTATATACTCAATGGCTGCTTGTTCTCTTCCCCTGTTAAAGGCAAGAGACAAGTGTGAGTCCTGGGGTAGCTGCTAATAATATTCATTCAGACCTCCTTCTTAATCATGAAATTCATCAAGAAAGAATCTTTTTGAGAAGGAAAAAAAGTCATATCAGAGTGCCTAGGACCAAGTTTTACACACTCTCTGATATATATAACTTTATTTTTTTCAACAAGATTGCTCATTAAGCAAGAAACCACATTGTAAAGTTCAGCCCCCCTTCAGTTTGCTTTCTGGCCAACTAATCTGGGCAAACTTTTAAAATCTGGCTGGAAGGTGAACACACAGTTTCACTACAATCATAACATTTATCACCGTATTCTCTAGGCTGCCTGTGGTGCTTAGTGGCTGAGTGGCAAGTCAGAAGTTTCATTTAGCTTCCTGAGCATCTGCAGCTTTTGTTTTCAACAAAGAACTTCAGGTTACGTAACTGCCTTGGCTTCTGTTTCAGAAGGTGAACCTTGACTCTCCAAATTAACTGTTGATAACAGGTCTTCAGAAGCACAACTTGGTATATCTGGAAGTGATCTCCCCCAGGTCATTGGGAAAGTAACAATGGCACTTGACCACCCTGGTTACTTAGCAAAAGAAGGTAGGAGAAAGAAGATTCTAAGCACAAGTAGGCAATCATTGAAAGGGCAGATATAGCCTCTAAAAATCAGGTTAGGCCTTCTTTTCTCAACCTTAGCTTTATCCTCTTGCTGTCCAAACCCCACTGGATAGATCTGTTTCATGTTGTGAGTGAGCATTTTGTGAAAGATTTCAGAAAAAGCAAATAGGGAAAATGTAACATCATGAAAATCGGGCTCCTGGGAGCATATGAAAACAGAGGAGAAAGGAATATGAGGTGGGTATGCTGTCCTGAACTATTTCATTTAACACATGTGAAATGTGGATGGAATGAAGCCCAGCCCAGGCCACAGGGTACTCTTTTTCCCTTTTTTTTCTTTTGAGACTGAGTGTTACTCAGTTGCCCAGGGTGGGGCGGAGTGCAGTGGCACAATCTCTGCTCATTGCAACCTCGGTCTCCTGGATTCAAGCAATTCTCCTGCCTCAGCCTCTCAAGTAGCTAGGACTACAGGCGCCTGCCACCATGCCTGGCTAATTTTTGTGTTTTTCAGTAGAGACAGGGTTTCACTATGTTAGCTAGGTTGGTGTCAAATTTCTGACCTCAAGTGATTCACCTGCCTTGGCCTCCCAAAGTACTCGGATTATAGGCGTAAGCCACCGTGGCTGGCCAGATGCTTTTCATCCACTCAAGGAGAAGACACAAGAAGCAGATGATTTCAGTATAAGATAGCGCGTGCTAAGATGAATGATTCTTAGCAGGGTTATTAGAAAGACAGATGGGGATAATCAGAGACTAACAACAATATATAGTTCATATAACATGTTTCTATTTGCAGATGTGGATAGCATAATCAAAGCTTGAAACTGGTACAAGGATATTCATGTAGTTAGTAGGATATGATAGTCATTTAGGGTTTAGTCTTGTAAATACAATTGAAATTAATTTTTGGCTCCAAATCCGATGAATTTTTCTAGTACTCACAAGAAGCTGAGGTCAGGTGGGATGGGTTCACATAAATATACTCCAGAATAAAAAAAGTAAATGTAATATTATAAAATGTTATAGTAACATAAATATGCTAATAACAATCATTGGTAATACAAATAAATAAAACCAATTTTCATGGAGCACTACCTGTATACAAGGACTGTGTTAAACTCTTAACATGGGCAATCTCATTTATTCTCACAGCCCCTCTGACAAATGTAAAGCCTGATACCTAGGTTAGGTGACACACTTAAGGTTCCACTTAACCAGAGCCTGATTATAAAACCATAGCCTCAACAGTCACCAACTCCCTAATTGAACTGTGCATTCAAAGAATGCAATTCAAAATGAGATACGCATTCCTTCTTGCCCTGTGCACACATAGAGAACTAGATAAAGAGGATGACAACTCAGCAAAGGCCAAAATGTCACTGATAAGCTGTTTAACGAACAATCATGTGGGATAGAGTGTGGCGATGCTATGACCACTCTGGTGAGTAGGGGCACTATACTGCTGAAGGTTAGTTAGGCAGGTAACTAGCTTCCCAGCGTTTCCCCTCACTTGGATGCCTCTGTGGAATCATTTGCAGCAAAAGGAGGTCTCCTCAGGTAACGGGATGACGTCCATCTGTGACTTGACGTCAAGTGAGTCATTGGACTGTCGTTATATGGTAGGCACCTCAGTGCAGATCCAGTTCACTCTGTGGGAACCCTGCAAATTTCCTAGTGAGTTTTATATTTATTCTGAAGTAACTGCACTTGGCACCTCAGGCTGACTAATATGTATGTGTGACCAAGATAATTACCCAGCTAGCCAGCTTTCGTAGTTGTAAGAAAGTTATAGGCAGAGAAACATAAATGAACACTAAGACGAAGGCCACTGTGCAAATATCATGTCTAGACTCCAGTTTAAGAGTGTGGGTGTTTCCATTGCCTGCCTTTTTATTAGGGTTTACAGAGAGTCTCGCTAATCAAAGTGTGCTCCATGGGCAAAAGCAGGAGCACCAGCTCACCTGAGAGCTTGCTAGAATCATTTCAGATCTTGGTGCAGCATGTACGTACTTTTTTAAAGATTTTATTTTTTTACTAATCTCAACATCAAATCATTAGAGAGTTGCAAATCAAAACCGCAAAGAGATATCGTCTCATGCCAGTCAGAACGGCTGTTATTAAACAGTCAAAACGAAAACAAAAGGAGATCTTGGTGAGGTTGTGGGAAAAAATGACCGCTTTTACACTGTTGGTGGGAGTGTAAATTAGCTCAACCCATTGTGGAAGACTGTAGAGATACCTCAAAGACCTAGACCCAGAAATATCATTTGGCCCGGCAATCCCACTACTGGGTATATACCCAAAGGAATATAAATCTTTCTACTATAAAGATACATGCATGGGTATGTTCACTGCAGCACTATTCACAATAGTAAAGACATGAAATCAACCTAAATGCCCATCAATTTTAGACTGGATAAAGAAAATGTGGTACATATACACCATGAAATCCCATGCAGCCATAAAAAGGATCAAGATTATGTCCACTGCAGGAACATGGATGGAGTTGGAAGCCATCATTCTTAGCAAACTAATTTGGGAATAGAAAACTGAACACTGAATATTCTCACTTATAAGTGGGAGTTGAACGATGAGGATACAAGGACACACACTGGGGCCTGTCAGTGGGGATGGGGGAGGGACAGCATGAGGAAGAACAGCTAATGGATGCTGGGTTTAATATCTAGCTGATGGGATGACCTGTGCAGCAAACCACCAGGGCACACCTTTACCTACCTAATAAACCTGCACGTCCTGCACATGTACCCCTGAACTTAAAAGCTGAAGAAAAAAGAGAACAGTGTACTTTTTACTAGATATTAAATTGCAAGCTGAATTAACATATGAAAAGATAAATGACTATACTAGGCAGATTATCATACTAATTACACAATGCTTTCACATATTTTTTCTCCTTTAATCCTTTTAAAACCCTTTCAGTCTTCTTACTGATAAAGAAATTGTCAGAAGAAGATAAAAAGATCTCATCACTGGGGAAGAATTTGAACTCAGGCATTCCAGCTCTAGATTCCAAAAATTTCTCCATAAGTTACACTATCTCACTAAAGGAATTTAGGTTGCTTTAACTTGGAGTAGTCAGAAAAGGAAAAACTTGAACTGACATTTGAAGAATGGGTGAGGTTTTCATAAGAGAGGGATTTCCAGAGTAGAAGAACATCGAAAACACAAATACTTGGGGAATGGCAAGAGAAAGTATTCTTCAGGAGAAGGCTAAAGAAAATATTTAAATGTAGGGTTCATGTTCCTCCACGAGCAGCAGGAGGAAAGAATGAAATGATGATGAAAACCAGATCAAGGAAGGCCTTGAATGCTAGGACAGAGAGTTGGGCTACTTGGAAACTCAGGGAAAGAGTGACATAAGGAATATAGTTACAGAAGATGAATTATTCCAGTTTTGTTCATTAAGCTTTTATTGTAGATTTTAATATGCAATGGAAAATATGCTTTTAAAATGAGAGATGAATAAATTCCATAAAGCACTTTAGAAAACTCTCTTCACACTTCTGCACTGTGGCAATTGCACCATCTGTAATTCTGCACCTGCTTCGTCAACTGCTGGCTGTATTTCAGGAGACCTGACTTCACTGTTTTCTGACTGAGGCATACAGTATTTGCCAGAGTACTTGAGAATGTGCAAGGATGAAGAGAGCATTGGCTAGGAACACAGATGTCTTTTCAGCAGAGAATTAGGTGGATGATTCATCTCTAGAGTATCAAAAGTGTGAAGTAAGTAAAGTTGTCAGCATGAACCCAAAAATATACTATTGGGTCAATGTTGTGTGAGTGGGATATGTCTTTCTACCAAGGGTCACATACATAAAACAACTTGATTCCAAAGCAGCTTCTTAACAAAACAGAAACAGCTGGTCAGTTTAAGAACAAAAACTATAAATGTAACTAAAAAACACTTTAAAATATAATTTTAATATTATGTGAAGATTAGGCCAGGCATGGTGGCTCATGCCTGTAATCCCAGCACTTTGGGAGGCCAAAGAAGGCAGATCACAAGGTCAAAAGATCAAAATCATCCTGGTCAACATGGTGAAATTCCATCTGTACTAAAATACAAAAAATTAGCTAGGTGTGGCGGTGCGTGCCTGTAGTCCCAGCTACTTGTGAGGCTGAGGCAGGGGTGTCGCTTGAACCTGGAAGGCAGAGGTTGCAGTGAGCCGAGATCTCACCACTGCACTCCACCTGGGCGACAGGGAAGACTCCATCGCAAAAAAAAAAAAAAAAAAAAAATGTATATATAAAACTTGGAGAAAGAAGAGGGGGTACTTTTAGACATTTAGGTGATGTACTTTTAGACATAATATGAAGATTAACAAAAAAAAAGAAATAGTTCTAAAGGGGAAAGAACTGAGGAAGAAGAAAAGAGAGCAAAATATAGGCAAATGCAGAGAAAATGGGCAGAAAAGATAAAGAAGAAAAGAAGCCTTGGTGGGGAGACAAATGAGAGTTATCCAGCTTTTTAATGTGCATTATCTACTTTAATAATGATCTGACTCCACGTGGTAGATAGTATACCCATTTCATAGATAAGAAAACTGATACATTTGAATCTCAGGATGTATCGAAGTGAATGTCAGTCAGAGAAGCCATACCAGGTTGCTTAACCTCGCTAACATTAACACTTGCTTCCTCAACTGAAAATTGAGCAGCAGTTCTAAAGCTGCTGGATACAGTAAGCTCAATATTAATAGCTATCATTACAGGAGCCCTTTGAGAGGATCAGTTAACTTATTACTGATAACTACAATTTTAACTCCTTCCCTCTGCTTCCAAGTCTGAGGATCAAAAACTCACAGGAATCACCGGTGTTTTGGCAAAGAATCCTCATATCCACCAGTTACCAAACATTCCACATGCTGAATCAAGAATATCTTCTACATATATGTCCTACTAGATATTAAATCTACATAGGTTGCACTGCAAATAATTAATTTGATGTATCATTCTATCATTTACTATTATCTTTATCAATAGAATCTAAAAGTACAACCATTCTCAAGTAGTTAAAACGGGATTCCTTGCATTCAAACCCTGGGAATGACTATGAGTATAATCTTAGAATTTTTCACACTGAAGAGGAGAGAAAGCAGCCAGCTTTCTAGCTGACATCTCCCTCCTTGAGGCAAATGATCCCCACCCTTGTCTTCTTAATGACTGTCCTTTGTTCATGGCAGAGAGATGTGATTTTTTTTTCTAATGGCAAAATTGATCTTGTCTCTTTCCTGCTTAAAACCGCTAATTGGCTTTACTACCTTCAGACTAAACATTAAACTCCAACTAGGCATAATGATCTTTTCATGATCCTTCTGTTATTGGGGCCCACCCTAACAATCAAGGCCCGGCCAGGTACTCATCTAAGCTCCTGCCTATTGTACTACTTTCACTTCCTAGGACAAGCTCAGAGCTCCCCCTCGCCGTCCTACTTTCCTACTTACTGTTCCTTCTCCTTTCCACTCTCAGGGCTGACTTCTCAATATTTCATACCTCAGCTTTGACATTTCTTCTTCCAGGAGGCCTTTTCTAACCATCTCATTAAGCTGAATTAAGGATTCCTCACCTAGGAGCCTATAAGACCCCCATGATATTGATTACATTGATTATATTGCATTGTGATTGCCCCTAAACTGTATTCGAAGTTCTGTGAGGATGGAGATCATGTCTGACTTGTGCTCCAATGTCTAGCACCATGCCCGGCACATCACATAGCAGATGCTCAATACAGATCTGCTTAGTACATTTTAAAACTCCATGACAGTCCCATCTCTAAAAGTCAGGGAAGCACAGTGTTCTGCTTTTGTTTTTTCTTTCTTTTTGGTTTATTTTTGTTTTCTGCAGAAGAAAACCACACATCAATGAATCTATTTCCTACTTAAAACCATTAAGTAACAGCTTCAAGCAGAAAGAGAGAAAGCAAGCCAGTAGCCCTGGCAGCCAGTCCTGGAGTTCTTGGCCAGGTGTCTTACCCTCAGGCCCTGGATTTTCCTACCTAGCCAGTGGAATTAAGACCAGTTGCTTGTTTTTCATTTCTATAAGAAGTTCAGGGTCCCTCAGCAGGTTTTATAGACTAGTGATGAAAATTAATTGATAGTTCAATGGTGTTGCTTTAGATGCACTGTGTTTTGACATGGGATTTATCTATGCTTGAGGATATACAAACTGTTTTAAGTCCTCTCCAAATGATCTTCAGAATGTAGCCCCAAAAGTATTAGGTCACTGTCACAGTTTATACCCATTTTGCTGATAGAAAACAAAAGACTGAGAGGTCAAGGGATGATTTCCTTTTGAATACATTAATAGAAAGTTTTAGAAAAGAGATTTTTTTTTCTTGATTCTACTTCTTTCCTTTTGGCCCCTCATACAGACTTTTCTCACATCTTCAGTGCTTTAATGTATTTGTTTTTTTATAAGTCTTGCTTTTACTAGACTTTAAGCTCCTCATAGGCCGGGCCTAGATCTTATTTTTCTTTCTGTTCTTAGCTTAGGATCTAGAATTACGTAGGCATGCAAAAAATGTTACTGATATGCTTACCCAGCTCTTACAAATGCTCTATCAACCATGCTCTTAGGGTTACTGTCATAGAAGCATTCCTGTCTTGTGATTTACTGAAATCTCAGCTTTCAAAGGAACATAGGTATTTTGTAGTACTCTCCATCCCCCTACTCCTGATTCTACTAGTGTTATACTCTATTTAAACTTCTTCAGTAAACTGGAGCTCCTGTTTTTTCAAGGAAGTGCAGTGTACTTCTTACTACCCTAGGAAAAGTCCTAGATTTTTCCTTTGAAGATACAGGGAACATCATTTGCATATCCCTAGCTCCTTACAAAAGGACCACCAATACAAATTGAAAAGCAATTCTTTACAATTTTAAATTTAAATCTGAATTCTTCTAATACAGATGACTTAAATTTTTGCTTTTCACTTTAACAGTAGGGAACCCATTTAAAAATATTTTTCAAATAAATAAGGACTCCTAGATATTAATGCAGATGCAAATCTGTCCGGAGATTAATGAATTACTGTCACACCCTAAAAGTGGCCACTAGAGAAAAGAGGAGTAGCTGAAGGGTCCAGTAATAACAATTGGGAAATAAGAAGGGGTAAAAAAAATAAAAACAAATTGTTCAATTAGTCTAGATGGAGAAAAATAGCCCATAAGCTATTGATTATAGCTATCATGACAGCTGATTACAGTGTCTGCCTGTAAAAACACAGAGGGGAAAAAAAGCACAAAAAAACTCATGGCCTGTTTGGCTGCCTTTTGTTGGTGAAATAGCTTACAAATAGATGATGCAATGCAAGCAGCCCCTCTCTGGTAAGAAACAGAGTGAACCCAATGATGTGGCGGTGTGGTAGAAGGTGTTGTCTGCTGACACAGAAAGAAAGGTGACCTTGCGGACTGTGGTTTGGAACACCTTTGGAGCCAGTTGCTAGCTTACATTACTGTGTGTAAGTCAGAGCCTTTGGGATATATCTTTTCTGTGTCCAAATGACTCACAAACGATGATACTCTTAGGGCTACTGACCCAATAATAAAGGAACAATCCCTGTTCAGGCCGATCTTGGGGAGTAAAGATGGCTTTATCCTCAAAGCTGCTCCGCACTCCCTCTGGTGGTCCATTATGCTCAGAGCGTGACAAAGTCAAATGCAGCACATGCCTTTGGGAGAACAGATTGATCATAAACAGTAAATTCAAATGCAGTAGGTTAAATTCTTTGATAGAACAACAGCGGAACAGAGGAAAGGGCAACTCACTCTACTGTGGGCAATTCGGAGTAGAGAAGGCTTCTCAGAGCAAGTCTTAGAAATGGGCTTCTGGCTGGGCACAGTGGCTCACACCTGTAATCCCAGCACTTTGGGAGCCTAAGGCAGGCAGATCATGAGGTCAAGAAATCAAGACCATCCTGGTGAACATGGTGAAACCCCATCTCTACTAAAAATACAAAAAATTAGCTGGGTGTGGTGGCATGCACCTGTAGTCTCGGCTACTAAGGAGGCTGAGGCAGAAGGATTGCTCAAGCCTGGGAGGCAGAGGTTGTTGTGAGCCGAGATTGCACTACTGCACTCCAGCCGGGGTGACGGCGCAAGACCCGATCACAAAAAAAAAAAAAAAAAAGAGCTTGTTAGATATATATAAAGTGCTTAGTACATGATCCAGCAAAGATTACATTTTAAAATAAGGAAGTGTTTTGTTATGTATGAGAGTAATATTATTACTATGAATTGAAAAGAAGTGTGTTCCAGTAGAGAAGCAATGTGTATGCAAGTGTTAAGAAATATCCCATGTTGGCAGGGCACGGTGGCTCAGCATTCTGGTAGGCTGAGACGGGCAGATCACCTGAGGTTAGGAGTTCGAGACCAGCCTGACCAACATGGAGAAACCCTGTCTGTACTAAAAATACAAAAAAATTAGCTGGACATGGTGGCTTGTGCCTGTAGTCCCATCTACTTGGGAGGCTGAGACACAAGAATCACCTGAACCTGGTTGGCAGAGTTGCTGTAAGCCGACATTGCATCACTGCACTCCAGCCTGGGTGACGGAGTGAGATTTCGACTCAAAAAAAAAAAAAAAAAGAATGACCTTCACCTAACTTAGGTCTAAGAAGCTAAAATCGTTTCTGTTTCCCCAACAAAAGGTATTCCAAGCGTATTGTGTTCATCTTTTTCAAGATTCTCAAAAGCCCAGGGAAATGATAATTACAACCTACAGATGGAGAAATGAGCTTCTAAAAGCTTTGTAGACTCAGTAAAGACTATGTAAAGTAACTTGGGAAAGCTCACGGAGTTAAGAAGTAATGGATCCCTTCCTGAACCCATATCTGACAAAGCCAATGCTGGTAACCACCACACCGTAAATACTTACATGCCTCCAGAATTCACAGTCCATCTTAGAATATAAACACATTGAAATGAAAGAGTAAGTAAAGTTTAGGATTATCTTTGACTCCCTCTTATAGCACTCCGTAACTGTTTTTTAATTACCAGATTTTAGAACAGTGAGAGTAGGGCCAGGGAAGAAGGTTCTAACTCAAGAACCTTCTCTTCTGCTGCCCACTGTGTCCGAATAGCTCTTGTGAAGGCAGCATTTGAGAGAACTTCTCTGCCAAATGCTGATTCCTCTCACCTCTGGAAGTAACCAACTTACTCTGGGAGTCTGAGAGTCCTTTGAGTATCTGTGGGTGAAGCAAATAATCTGATTAATTCTTTTCAGAGGTGGAGAGCTGGGTACTGAGGAAGGGAAAATTTTGATGGGAAAGAATCTGGGCCTTTAGCACATGAAATATGAGGCTCAGAGTTTAATGACTTGTTGAAAGCAAGATTTTAATGGTCATGCTTTAACCAGCTATTCTGGAAATCTTATATAGACCAGAAGAAAAGGGGGATAGCATTTGGCCAAGCTATAAGGACACTTATAAGGACCCTATGAGACTATAAACCAGATCTGTGTGAATGTACAAGTTAATTAATTCATTTAACAAACACTTACTATTGAGTAACTACCAACATTTTTTTATTTTCATGGTTCCAATATGCATGAATTTTCATTATCATGATTTAATTAAGTAGTGTCAGTCCCCCAATAATGCAATTCAAACTTTAGCTACCACAGTATATTTACTATGAGTGATTGCTTAAGATATAAATTTGCTACTAGCTCTTCAATTCACAAATTTCTACATAACAACCCATGTGCATCATTATCAGTGACTCATGTCAGTTCTTTCAAGGTCTGTCAGTGACTGGTCACTGAGCACCTTATACTCACTTCACACACAGACAGTAAAGCATACTTGTTTTGCCTCCTTGTCTCCAGTGATAAATCCATATGATGTTTTATAAAAGTGGATAATTCAGAGGGATTTTGTCAGCAATGAGGAAAGCACAGCAGGAAAACAAAAAGTTGTAATGCTATAAGTGAAATTTACATGGGAAAAATGAATTATAGAAGATACAACTGACCATAGGAATATCGACCTCAATCAATACCCATTGAGAAATTCCACATATGCAGCTAGAGGAACTTCGTGAAGGCAAACTTATGAACATAAATAAAGAAGGTGGTTGGGATGTAAAGAATGAAAATGTGAGAAGATGGCCGATTAGCAACAGCCCAGGAATGTAGCTCCCAGTGAAAGCGCAGAGAACGAGTGGACGCCGCACTTTCTGACGAATTTTTGTTGCCCACAGACCGGGAGAGTCCCGGCAGAGGAGCCACACGGGTCGCCAGCGTGACTCTTTTGGCCGGCGTGGCTGTTTTGCCGGTGCCCCAGCGCGGCGCTTCTCAGTGCGGAGTATACGGGACGGACGGGCTCGGCTGGTCCCATCCCCACAAGGAAAACAGCAATTGGAAGCACTGAGGACTGAGAGTTTCACAGCAAGCACAGCGAACCCGGGAAGGTCCGGCTCTGTGGGGAAGGGGCGTCCG